>JAYMTA010004390.1:0-12703 GCA_036897625.1 Pelargonium cotyledonis | reverse complement strand
GCCAAGGCCCCTTGAGATTCCAACCCGGCCCTTACCAATGCACTCCAGCCGCCTACCGCACCGCTGACTGTGACCTTGACACCAGAAATGGCAACTGCCATAGGAGCGATGAACGCGGCCTACCTGACTACTGGTGGAGGAGCCACTAGGTCACCAGTCATTCTGTCTGCCAATCTTGCCAATGCAACCACTATTCCTACCACTGGGGTCACACCTCAAGTTCCAAACCCTCCTAGAGGGGGAAGAATCATCAGACCGCCCGTCGTGGACGAACACCGATCAACTCTTACTGCTGCTGGTCATAATGTTGAGGTCGGAGGCTCTAGGCCAAGAAGAAGAGGGGTGAACAAAAATGACCAACCAAGAGGGACTATGTTCAACTGCCTCAGTGAAGGTGGAGGCCCTAGAAATAGAGACCTCCAATATCAATTGAATAGAAGGAACCAAAACCTCCAAAAAGAAGGATAAGACGATTTCAGAGGGAGAGATCAGTCATGGAGCCCGTCGTGCACTCAAACCCATGAATCTATTGAACCAATAGGAGGATAAGAAGAGAGCAACAAAGGCAGGCTCACATAGCTGCCGCAAGTGCTGTGAACTTGCAGACCGCCTTCAACCAAGCTGCTCTAATTCATCCCACAGGAGTCATTCCTCCTACTCCTACTATTGCAGCATTTGCTCCACCTGCACCACAGCCTCCTCATGCACCATTAGTCCACCCCTTCCAAGCTTAGTTCACGCCCGCGATAGGGGGCACGCCAAATCAACATGGACAGATACCAGTTACCCCAGAAGCTATGCAAGCAGCATTCTAGGCCTTCCTCATGAGTGCATATAATCCTGCTGCGACTCAAACTCAAGTGGTCCAAAATGGCCAGGGAGCAATCATCCCTCTAGGAGTGGTACCTACACCTCAGAATGTGCCAATGGTGTCGTAGCACCAAAATCAACTCCTCTATTCTCCTCATACTTGGGGGCAAGTTGCACCCACCATGATGAACCCTATGGTTAGAAATACGACAGACCCAACGATGACTTATATCCTAGAGGAAATCAGGAAGTTGAATGATAAGTCCAAGGCTGAAGATGACACAGGTAGCAATACCAACCCCCTTAGCCTGGCAGTCAGAAACACTCCAGCACTGCCCTTCATCAAGGTCCCATCCTTGACCTATGAAGGCTCAATATCTGTAAGCGAGTTCATAAGGGTGTTTGAGTCCTACATGCAGATGTTGACAAATGATGATGTCACACGCTGCAAACTCTTTGCATGCGTCCTAATAAGTCCCGCACAGTCTTGGTATCACAGCCTCCCTGAGGGAAGCATTTGCAGTTGGGAGCAATTGAAAAACTCCTTCTTGGCCAACTTCAAAACTTCAGGCCATTTCAATATGGATTAGACTCACCTGATCAACATCAAGTAGGGCAATGGCGAGACCCTGAAAATATATGTGGACAAATTTAAGAATGTCATCCATAAATGTGGGAACATTTATGATAAAATGGTGTGTATGGCTTTCAAAGTTGGCCTTACCACAAGGGAACTGTATACAACACTGGCCACCCAGAAGCAAAAGACCTAGATCAAGATGTTGAGCATGGCCTATGACCAAATCCATGCCGATGAAATATTTGCGATATCTACCAAGTCTGCAGCCAACAAAGGTGTTCACAGCTCTAAAGGAAAAGATGAAAGAAATCTTACTAGTAAAAATTGAAATGAAGACTCCTCTAGAGTCAGGTTCACTCCTCTCATGGCTGGGTATGAAGAAGTTTTTAATTACATCGAAGGGGAAGAGATGTGGAAAAGTACTGTGTTCTCTACCAATGCATGGGCCATGACATTGAGAATTGCTTCAACCTCAAGATTACGATTGAGAACCTGCTCACGGAAGGAAAACTAACACATTTCAAGGCTAACCTTGACCATAAGGGACAGAAGAGGGCTTATGAAGAAGAACAGAGTAGAAAGAGCTCTAAGAAAGATAGTGGAGCTGGACATAACCCACAGCATGTCGACAACCTCAATTAGCATTACCCTAGGATAATTGTCATAGGAAAACATCCACTTCCACAAAAGGAGTTAGAATGAATATTGTAACTCATCTAATTAAGAAGCAATATATGAATTTTTTTTCTAAATCTTGTGAAACAAATAAAATTACACAAAAAGAAGAAGGCCACCTTGAATAAAGGTTGGCCCATGTGAGACGTAGCCTAAAAAGGTGAGCGTCTGCACCCAATGTCATAGTCCTGAAAAAGGATTGGTCCACCTTGAAGAAAGGTTGGCCCATGCGAGACAAAGCCGAAAGAAGGTGAGTGTCTATGCCCAATGTCATAGTCCTGAAAAGGATCGGTCCACCTTGAAGAAAGGTTATCTCATGCAAGACGTAGCCTGAAAAGGTGAGCGTCTGTACCCAATGTCATAGTCTTGACAAAGGATCGGTCCACCTTGAAGAAAGGTTGGCCCATGCAAGACACAGCCTGAAGAAGGTGAGTGTTTACACCCAATGTCACAGTCCTGAAAAAGGATCAGGCCATTTTGAAGAAAGGTTGGCCCATGCGAGACGTAGCCCAAAGAAGGTGAATGTCTACGCTCAATGCCAAAATCCTGTAAAAAGATCAAGCCACTATGAAGAAAGGTTAGCTCATGCGTGACGTAGCTTGAAAAAAGGTAGTGTCCACACTCAATGTCATAGCACTAATGAATGAGCCTCCACTTGTAGAACCAAAGAGAATTCAAAGTTGGTGATTGGGTACTGCGCAAATATGAAGCTACTAGCGGGCACCCTCTAGGCGGAAAGGTGGCTCCCAATTGGGGAGGACCAATTCTGATCACTAGAATAGTCAGGCTCGATACTTATCAGTTAGCAGGTGAATATGGGTTGAACTCCAAAATCCGTGGCACGCCGATAACTTGAAAAAGTTATATATAATTTTTTTTATCCTTTCTCCTATGGGAAACAAGAATCCATTCAACTCTTTGAATAAAAGATTGATTGGATGAAATCAAAGTGAGAATTGTGAATGGAAAGGAGCATTGCCTCCTTTTAAAGAGCCTCAACTCAACATATTTGTGAGAGAGCGCTAAAAGATTGATTGGATGAAATCAAAGTGAGAATTGTGAATGGAAAGGAGCATCGCCTCCTTTTAAAGAGCCTCAACTCAACATATTTGTGAGAGAGCGCGTCACTCGGCGACGGCGACTCTCGTTGGTTGGTAGACGTTGTATCCACCAAAATTGTAAGTCCTCACTCATTTAGCAGTGGAGGCGAAATTAAGGACCTAGTTCACTTGGAAGCCTAGGCTAGATAGCTCCACTCAAAGAGCTGATGAGTTTCACATAAGACAGCCATGACTTTAGAGCGAGCATGGTTGCAGTCGGGCTGTGGGACCTGGATCCTTCAAACTCATCTTGGGAAACTGAGTAATCTCTCTACAAAGAGAGTGTGTCAGATTTTTCCCATCTGCCGGTGAACAGTAAAGATTGGAAGGCCAAGCCTCTTTCAATAAAGGGAGCCTAGCCCTCCCTGGAGCCTAGTCCTCCATTAATAAATGGGAGCCTAGCTCTCCTCAGAGCCTAGTTCTCCACCAATAATGAGAACCTAGCCTTCTCTGGGTCATACCAAGTTTGGAGTAGACTCGATACTTCATGATCCTCGAAGAAAATCATTCCATGCTGCTTCGTTTGGAAGATTATTGCACATGAGATAACCATGTTTATGATCACCTATAGACGAATCAACTCACTTTATATCATGTAAAGAACTCATACGAGTATTGTGAGAGACAAAAAAATGAAATTTTATTTCATAATCATAAATTCAAACATACAAAGTGTGTAAAAACAAAATGCAAGAAGAAAAAAGCTAAATGCTTAGCCCAAAGAACTTTGACGAAGGCACTAGACGAGAACTGCTTCATTTAGACAACTTTCTTCTTCTCTCGCTCTTCTTCACTTAGGCCAAAAGAGCATGATTGGCTTCTTCTAAAAAGCAACCTTCCACAACTCTCATTCTACAAGCACTTCCTCCATGCACGCTTCTTCAATGCTCTCCATGTTCAGCCAGACGTCATCTTGTTTGTGAAGTTATCCGCGCAAGGCTTCTTCCACGAAAGTCAAGTTCACACCAGGACACAACCACACACCTCTCCTTGCCTTGGCATATGCTACTCCTTGCGTACTCATCATTGAGTGTATAATGCCTTTTGCTCTAGGTTGTCCGTGCAAGATAGCCATCACATAATTATCACAACAATATCCGTGAAAGCGTGACACATTGTCCTCCATTCATGAATGAATTTGTACGCCTCACAGTGCTTCCTTACGTGTCGATCCTTGCGGCCTCCCCATCGCGGGCACTATGGCCTCCACTCTGGATCGTCCCCACAAGACCAGCGTTGTCCATCGTCCATGAATTGATCAACACACTTCCATGTGACGTGGCGTACATTACGCCTTGCGAACTCACCATCATAGGCACAACGACCTCCATTCCGGATTGACCTCACAAGAGCCTCCGCACCAAAACACGTGTGAATCCTGAGAACTGCCGTAGCATCAACGAATTTCTGTCTGTGAATTGGCATGTCGGCCATCGCCGAATCAGTACCTCTTCACCATGTTCGCCAGAATTAGCACGGCAAACATAGCCATTATCGTGGTTCAGTATCGTCTACGCTTCTAGTTTAGGAACATGCGTGTTGGTCATCGTCGAACAAATGCCAGCACATCATGTTCGCCAGAATTAGCACAGCAAACATAGACATTATCGTGGTTCAGTGTTGTCTACGCTTCTTTTCTGTAAACAGGCATGACCGACCATCGCCGAACCAATGTCCTCATATCATGCTCGTCGGAATTAGCACAATGAACATGACCATCATCATATCGTTGTCCATTCGCTTTGTGTCGCCAGATGAGCACAAAGGGCATGAAACGCCAACATTGCCCGCTGGAGTAACACCTCCACGACAAGGCCAATAGTGACATCACTGCTCCGCCGGAAATAGCTTGGCGAATCAGTTTCACCACGTATCGATACATCATGAACAAAGTATTGTCGTGTCATAATCACTTATCCACTGCGCACCAATAAGCGAAACCAAGCAAATGAGTGATGGATGTATACATATATACATGTAATATCATTGAGCTTGAGCTTATTAGAAAAGAGACTCATCAAGCAAAGACAAACAAATGGCATCCAACAAACAGCAAATAACATATGTACATATATATATATAATAAGCAGATTACCAAATGTGCAAAGAAAGTGGGACTGGCACATGACACATGTATTCAATTGAAAGTAAAGGGAATACAAAGAAGTGACGACATTCCTTCAAAAAAAAAAAAAAGTGACGGCATTACACTTTACAATAAATTACAATGCATGCACAACTTCAATTCAAAGACAATAACTCATGCATATACAAAGGCGTAGTGATCACAAGCCTTGATTCAACAGTAGCAAGCAAACTCAATATAAAAATGGAGCAGAAACAGACACAAAAGAGAGAGACGTACCAGTGATCCAATATGGAGAAGATAATGTCGTTGAATCGTCAGAGTCGGCTCGCTGTCATCACACCAGCAAACTAAAACGACTGTCGTCGATCACTCCGTCTTGTCGAGCCATCACAGAGTCTCACTGTCTGATCATCATTACCGCACCATGCCTCCGCCGCCGGGGCAATCGGCTTCACTTCGCACCACAGCCGCAACCTCACCACCATCTCCGGCAAGGCCATTCCTCCGAAAACAATAAGCATCTCATGATCAAAGCCTCATGATCGCCGATGACTACCGTCTCTCGATAGACGATGCTTCGACCACAATCAGTGGCATGGCAGCCACACGTTCATGTTCAATTAACACAAACAAAATGAAGATGAAACAGTGGTTTCAACAATATTATATATACATATATATTTAAACACAATCACAGCAAGCGAAATGAAGAACCCCAACAACACAGAATTTACCATCGAAACAGGATCAAATATTTAAATTGGATTGATGATGAACATTCAAAACACCGGTGATCAATTAGCCAAACAAATGAGATTCACAACGAAACAGAGAAAGTCCGCTTACCTCACTCGTGGAGACATATAAAACAAGCGACGGCGAAGCTTTGATTATGAACTCCGACGATATGGTTGTAGAGAACCATCTCAACTAAAAGCTTTGATTATGAACTCCGACGATATGGTTGTAGAGAACCATCTCAACTAAAAGCTTAAGCTGATAGTTGAAGGCCCAATAATAGTTTTATATACTCACACGCAAGTCCATTTTTGCTTTGCACGTGGCCCATGCACAGGTCCACCTCTTGCCTTGTGCAAGAATTTAATATGGGTGGCGCTGAGACTCGAACCTGGGACTTTTTTGTCCCCAACGCTCTGATACCATGTAGAGAACCATCTTAACTAAAAGCTTAACCTAATAATTGAAGGCCCAATAATAATTTTATGCTCTAACAGGCGATCTTAAAATTGACCCGATTGCGCTCTCGTCAAGTGGTTGCTACTCTCGCCGACGATACCAAAG
Source organism: Pelargonium cotyledonis (assembly GCA_036897625.1). Classification (NCBI taxonomy): domain Eukaryota; kingdom Viridiplantae; phylum Streptophyta; class Magnoliopsida; order Geraniales; family Geraniaceae; genus Pelargonium; species Pelargonium cotyledonis. Next base: position 6,147 of record JAYMTA010004390.1, on the reverse strand, counting down.
GAAACGACTACTTCTACGATGATGAATTAGTATTGTTCGAACCGACAACATCAATTGGTAGCTTCGTCGTCAAAAAGAAATAAGAAGTCCAAAAGAAATTTTTTTGAGTTACTGGAAATACAGAAGAAAGAAGAATAATTTGAATTGGTTTGTTTCGGTTTATAGTAGAAACCCCATGGAATAAGCACTTATATGAGGAATTAAAATCAATTTAAATTGGAGAGAGAAAATCAAATTTCTCAAAATTAATTGATTTTAAATTCCATATTAATAGCATTTCCATCAATGTGTGTTGTCCAGAAATGGCATTTTCTCTCTCCAAATTGAATTTGATATAATATTCCATATTGATTGCATTTTCATCAATTTTACTAAGAGAATTGTTTTAAATAAGCTTGTTGACCCGAGCTCCGAGATGAAGACCTTAGCGACACTCGAAAGGTCCAAGGTTCAGAAACTTTTACTCCATCACGGTCTCGATGAATCAATACCGCTTGAAGTGGGGGGCAACTGATGATACACAAAAAATCAAATTTAAATTGAGCCAATAAAGAGTGGATACGTGGCACTACAATCCAAGTCACCGATCAAAGTCAACATTGGTCAATGTGGGTCAAAATTGGTCAATTTGGTCAACATTGGTCAAAATTGGTCAAACCCCTCGAGTTGCCTTGAAAAAAGGTTGAATCGAGGGTCCGATTCATATACGATCTAAATACTAAAGTCCAAGACGTATGACCAGCACGCCCGTAAAGCCATCCACAAACACTTCAATGCAAATTTCAGGAGAACGGTCATTCTCCCCTAAGGGAAACGCACTCACTCTCATTCGGGAAGCATCATTCACTTCCAGGAAGTACTCTTCCTCATCCAAGAACCGAAGTCTTTCCTCTGCAGGAACCGCATCCTCTTTCCTTAGGGAAGCGCCAATTCCCTTCCAGAAAGCACTATGTGCAATTTATATGATCCATAATACAAGGATCAAGGTCAAGAAACCAATTGGAACCAACACAACTCCCCTTCCCGAAGCCAGGAACCGGAACCTCACTCCACCCATAGAGCTTGGAGAGCTCTTGGAGGATGATGGAAGAAAGACTTGGAGAAAAAGAGAAAGTCAATTGGGCATGTGGGCCCCACCCATTTCTCAACCAATCACTCATCGCCACGTCATCAGGTGAGTTGGAGCTCTATAAATAGAGGTCTCCACCAGAGGTAAAGAACACATTCACACACTTGAAAGCAATTGAGCTCTTCGAAGTGCACAAGAATCCTCTCAAGCATTCTTTGAACGTTCATCGAAATCTTCGAACGATCTTCGAGCTATTTCCGAACGATCTTTGAAGATCTTAGAATCTTTAAAGTTTATATTCAACCGTTTGTGTGGAGATCCTGATTCTCATGCCGGAGGCAATTCTCTGGACACACATTTGGGGTTCCCGCTTAACGGTGCGTCGATCTTTGCAGGAGACCAGACCTAGATCCAAGCCAAGAAGCTCCGACCCGTATCAAACCCCGATCCAAGGTGCGAATTCCCTTGGGACGTGGAGAAAGTCAATACTATTCCGCATCAAGACTTCCGATTTGACCAAGTCAAAAGAGCTAAATCACCTAACGCTTGGAAAAGAAAACCTGTACGACACCGTTCGAGCCTTGATTTCAAACTTAGAAAAAATAGTCGAATCAAAACGTATGTAGTATTATTAAAAAAAAAATGGTTAATGGTAGATCACCCATGAACTATATTATTATTGTATAATACTATTTTTACCCTTGAAGATGAATGTTCATCATCTTTCGGAAACAAAAATCCAGATTCCAACAGCCATTAAAAATGGTGTTTATCTAAAATTTTGTGTAATTTTCGTTATAACTGAACTTAAATGTCCTTAATCCAAAATTTATGTTTTCATTGAAACTAAAAATTATTTAAAATTAAACCAAACCACATGAGAACACACAAAATTGGAGTAAAATCCAAATCCAAATCTGGCACTACCACGTCCACAAATCAGAGCAAAGATAACAAAATTGAAAATTTTTTTATTATTGGTCATGAGAGACAAAATTAAATAACCAAAACTATAATACATATTTTTTTTATTGGTCCTCTGTATCAATTGCTTCTAAGGCTATTTTTATTGATTTTTAATGGAGGTTGTAAGTGCTATTGGAGGAGCATAATTTGAGTGTTTCCTTTGAGAAGTTGGCTTCTCCTGAACTGCCCCAAATTTTTAGTAAGAAGGATGTCCAGTCTCAGCTGCAAATATGGGAGAATATGCTGCCCAAGACCCATGCTGAATTGAGACTTTCAAAACATTGAAGAAGAAATGACATTGATGAATTGAGATCAGTCAAGATTGATTATACAAATCAAATCAGATCTGTTCAACTCCAGCAACAATACAAATACAAAATGATAATAAAACAAAATTGTACAAAATTAGCCATGAAACAAAGCAAAAATTACCACAATTTGCGCCACCACCCATTACTACCACCACCAACATATGAAACACAAAAACTAAAAGAACATCATCAGAGGCACATATCATTACAAATCTAAGAAATATCAAACCCAATCTTTTCGTGGGCGATGGTGCTCTCCATCCACCGACACCTAAATCTCGGACTGCCACAAGCTCGCTAATACCCACCACGTGAGTTCTATTCTCTATCCACTCCACATGCGAAGCCTCATGCCACAACCATCGTCAATGAAGAACAGTGAGAGGTTGGACCTCTCTTCTAAGCCCCTATAAACTGACCATATTCTCCCATCGCAACCCAACCCAATTCCGTCAAGTCTTTAGTGTGAAAAACAGCAGCGTCACACTAATTGGCTGAATTTTTTGCATCATCAATTTCTTTGTTGTATCTAAAATTGATGTTTGTTTGAATTGGTGGGGTTGATTTTCATTTTTGTTATGCAAATCTGTGTAAAGAATATACTGCTAAATATCAGTTGCCAGGATGGGTGTTACCAAAAAGCAACTGCTAAATTTTAGTTGTGAAGATTAAATTTTGCATTTACAAAGGGAAAAAAAAATTGAAAAAATAACTGTAATTTGCGTGAAAAGAGGAAACCAATAAAATTTAGTGAAGAATTATAATCAATAAACACTCTAAATCATGATAAACTAACACATATGCAGTGAAGCTACTGCTTTATATATATTATAGATGAGTATTATTTTACTCGTTTCAACGTATTTATTTTGTTAAGGAAAATGGCAAATAGAGATAAGTCAAATACCAACAATAACGTAATTTTGAACATGTGATTAAGAAGAATCAAAACTACGAAGTGCTTGTTTGGCAAAACATAGATTCTACTGGAGGCTGCTGAAAGTGGATGAATATAGTTGGAAGCTGTTGGAAGCAATTTCTTACAAAACAACAATTATGTTTGGTAAATTGACGACTTGAAGCAGCTAGAAGCAGTGTAGAATGAAATTATATGTTTGGCAAAAAAACTGGAAGTATGTATAAAATATGAAATTGACTAAATTGCCCTTGAAATTGTTAATTGACATGAAGGTATTTTTTGGGCTGGTTTGTATTATAAAGATCAAGTGAGTATGAGTTGGTTTGGTTGAGCCACATAAAGCTCATTCTTTAGTTAAATAATTATTATTTAATAATAATAATGAAATGAAATGAAATGTTAGGTTATAATGAAGCAAAGAAGTAGACATTGTTATTTAGTTATATTCTCGCTGTTTTGGTCATCTCCCTCAAATCGCCATTGTGGTCGTTTCTCTCAAATCGTGGCGAGTATTTCTTTCGTTAAAGGGACAATCAAAATGTTCTTCATCATATTGTGTATGAGAACTCTAATGATTTGTGGTATGCTATTGGGGTATATATTACTCACAAATCGTGGCGAGTATTACTCATACAATACTATGATTCATAACTAGCTTTCAAATTTATAACCAACTCATACATATTCAAATACATAATAACTATTTATAATAACAGAGAAGAAATAGTCAACTGTTTCCGTAAACTAGTCGATCAAATGACATTGAATATATTAAACATAGTAAAGTCATTTTATTTGTAGAACAAAAACAATAGACTGCTGGAAATTAAACAATCGATTGTTTATGGATTTCTTCACATTGCTCATGGAATAACAACAACATACTATCTTTACTTTTGAAAATAAAAATATGAAGGACATAATTACACCATATCATTTGTTCACAAAACTATAGATAACCAAAAATAATGTTTAAATTGAATATAAAATTGTTTACCTTGAAAATGCAAATGATATTTAGCAAGCTTTGCTATGACTTTCAACACATTCCAATTCATGAAACTTCAATTTCTATTCACGATCTTAACTCAACTTTTATAAACCATTCCATAAATACAAACTATTTTCTAGTTCATCCAAATCTTACATTTAACTTTTATTTAAACTACATTAAATGGAGTTGGTGATTGGAAATGGAAGTGAAATGGAGTTGAGGGCAACATGGTCTTTCACCAAGTTCTGCAGCTGCTACAGTAACCTACAACTGCTATTTCTCAACTGTGGGAAAATCACAGCTTCCAGCTGCACAGTACCCAGTTTTGCTTGGAAGCTGTGAATTTTTTTTTTTTGCCAATCAACGTTTGGATTTTGATGCTAGCAATTTTGCTGATGTGGTAGCAACTTTCAGCTGCAAAATCTTTACCAAACAAGGCTGAAATGTTGTTAGAAAAAAAATTAAATTTTTTTAGTCATCTGATGCGCTTATTTGACTCGGGTCAAAGCAAGCACGCTAGAATGTTTTGTCTTTCTTGTCCTTGTGTGCTAACAAATTTTCCTGAGTGTTATATTTTCTAAGTCTCAAATGTGTCATCAACTTTATCTTGGTCGTATGTTGCCTAAGTTCGTTGGCGAAGTCAATCAACATGTCACCTGCAGTGACACACACCAAAAAATGATGACCTAGGGTGGTGGTTTCAAGATGCCACCTCAAGTGTGAGAATGAGATCTCAGACGATCTACCACGAAGCTTGTAGAGAGCATTCTAGAGAAAAAGATAGATAGAGTGTAAATTGTGAGAGTAAGATCCCCTTCTTCTTACTTGAAATGGTTTACAAATATACTAACCCTAAATAAAGTGTCACGTGTCATCGCGTGATTCACCGGAATCAAAGTGGACCCCACTTGGGTGGCTTGGACAGGTTAGCGCATTGCGCGCTTTTCAGGCAAAACTGACCACTTTCGTCATCCCATGAGCCGTGAGCGTACTACGAAGACCTTGGAGGTATCTATCGTGTAGGATAGCTTCCCAAGGCTTCGAGATTAACTTTGATGTTGCCTTGGTGGTCTGAAGAGTTGAAGAAAACTTAGAAGGTCTTGGATGGTTGTTTAATGTAATGGCATGTTGTGCTTGTTTTTTGGTGCTTCCCAGATGGCCGGGCGTATGGAGACAGATGTATCCAGATGGACGTATGGCTTGCTCAAATGGTAGGCAGATAAGTCTGGATTGGACGGATGAGCGTCTTCATGGACACATAAGTCTGAATACTGGTTAGACACACTCCGCCGCAATTGTCGTCGCGATAATACATGGCTTGGCTAGACGAACGGCCTGGGACAGATGGACGACTCATACGAATGGCTTGGATGGCATCCAAAACTTATGGCCAGCCCTCATCACGATCATGGTCGTGAAGGACCATGGTTTGAATGGACAAACGACTCACACAGATGGCCTGAAAGGCGTCCGGGATGGATGGCCTGCCCTCGTCGCAATCATGGTCATGACAGACCATGGCTTTGCTGGACGGATAGCCTGGGATGAATGGACAGCTTGCACGGATGGCTTGGAAGGCATCTAAAATGATGTCATGCCCTCTTCGCGAAGGACCATGGCTTGGCATACAAACAAGCTAGGGACGAAGAGCCTTGGTACGGATGCTTGGGGGGATGAATCCAGGACAGATGGATGGTGCTGGTCGTGACCGTGGTCGCGACGGTTCATGAATGGATGGCTTTCATAGCTTGGAAAGATTTAGGCACGGACGGATGATGTCTAGATGATTCTAGGACAGGAAGACAGCCACGTCGCGATGATGGTCGCAACAAGGTGTGTCTGGCACATCAAGATATCTTGGACAAATGGCTTGGCATGGATGGATGGT
>JAYMTA010004389.1:0-12704 GCA_036897625.1 Pelargonium cotyledonis | reverse complement strand
ATTTTACATATTAAAAAATATTTTGTTATTGATTTTTAACGGTGTCAGTTAGTTTTAACGGATTCCGTTAGTAATTTAACGGAATGGACTTCGCGAGAATGAAAAATGTGATACTATGACCTCGCAGGAACAAAATAAACTACAGGGATCCCAATGGAATAAATGAGATAGTACAGAGACCCCTGGAGTCCATTTTTCCAATAAACTATAAAGTTAAAAAAGCAGTTACATTTTGGATTGATGAGTTAAAACTTAAAACTTAAACCCTATTGTTTCTTCTTGCGATGTGGAGTAAGGGCAATGATGCATTTATTGGTATGGATTGGAGATTTGGAGTGGAGCTATAATTTGTTAGGTCTGTTTTTTTATTTTTTTATTTTATGATTACAAAAAAAACAAAATGTAAATGATGACAACAATTCAGTTTTCACGTTAAATTTGGGAAGACATCATAATTGACCAAGAGAATTTTTTAGTCTAATCCATCAGCGTCTCATTCTCCTTTTGGTTTATTTGATGGTTAATTAGTTAATTATCCAAAGTTATCTTTAACTTTTTAAATTAAATGAATACTTTAGAAATTTGGTGGGTAAATAAACCGAAAGTTTGAGACACAAAACGGTCATTGTATTGAAAATGAGGGAGGGGTTTTGATATCAAAATTCAGAAGCCAAATTATTTGTTGGGATGGATTCAAAAGGCCCTTAATTAAAGAAACTTTGACATTTTGGAAAATTGGTTTCTAATTTCTATGCAGAATCAAAAGGTCAAAGTCTTCTTTACTTTCCTTTCACTCATACTTAATTAGTTTTGTACTTAATAACTTCATATCATGCATCTCTAATAATTGATCTTCAGTTTAATTCAGAGTTGTTCCCTCCTTTAATATTATTGCAGCTATATATATATATATATATATAGATACATATAATTGTGACACATGTGATATGTATAATATGCATAATGTAAGATATATATATATAAAGACAAAAATAATATATTTCATTGCGAGAATATATAGATGCATTGATAAAGCATAAACATTTTGTGTGTTAATAGGATGTAGTTTCATTTAGTACGTCGTACCATCGTATGCGCACTTAGTCTTTTCTCTTACATAATACTACTATACTATTAACATCTAAATGTAAACCATTGATGGAATATAACATCTAAATGTAAATCATTGATGGAATATATGTAAACCATCAATGGTAGTATACTATTAACATCAATTAGATTAAACTGACTTGGTGATAAAAATAAAATAAAAATAACATCTAAATGTAAACCATTGATGGAATATATGTAAAAAAACTGTGGAATTAGAAAATATTTACTTGAAGAAAACAGTGAAGTGTGGAAAAAGGAATAAAGTTGAGCAACAAAATGGAGTCATTCAATGTGGGAGTGGGGTTGGTATAACTTGCTATGCCAATTGCCATGAATGATTATAAGAGAACCCTACAAGCCATACCTCATTTTCTGTCTCTTAACAATTAATTGAATTAATGAGTTTCTCTCTCTCTCTCTCTCATGCTTCAAGTGATGATATCAAAAAGACAACATAAGATAAGACTGTGATTCTCCTCAGGCCTTGCCAACACTTGCCATGACAAAATCATATCCACCCCATAAAAGGAACTCTATACATTTTCTTACATATAAATATAAATTATGCTGTGGACCTGCAAAAAGAAGAAAGTTGATGAATACACTTTAAAAAGAATGATATTCCACCATTATATATAATGGTGCTCTTAATTATAAACCTCTCCTTCAGCACAACTTCAATTCAGAACTTTGTTAGTAAACAAAGCACCAACCTAGTACACTACATAGTACACACAGACAACAGCATGGGTTTTAGGTCAAGTAGAAGATGCAGTGTTGTGCTGGTTCTTTCAGCAATTGCCACTCTCATCATCATCTTGCCATTTATGTCTCAATGGAGCAACTGGGTCATTACGATTCATGGTGATGATCAAATGATCATCAATAGCAGGAAGCTTCTGCTGCTGAATCCTATGGAAGATTATGATTCAGGATCATCATCAGATGATGGATCTGCAGGTGGAGATTACAATGAAGATTATGATTTTTACAGAAAACATGGTGAAGTTCCAAGCCCTGGGGTTGGTCACTGAAGCTCATGTGAGTGTGTGTGTGTGTGTGTAATTAGGGTTTTATTTTATTTTATGTATGTAGTTTCTTCTTTTCTTTTGGTTTCTTTTGCAGCTTTTTATATATTCTCTCTTTTGGTCTACTGTGTCTTCTGGTTTTTGTTGATCAGATCTTGGGTTTGGCTTTATGTATTTTTGCTACAATGTATCACATAATAGAAAAGATATATGTGTGATAGTTTTATTGTTTTTTGTTAATAAATATATAATGTATACAATACTAATAAAAGTGGTACTCCGTTTGTTTCTTCTCTCTTATTTGTTACCAATTATGAGAGCATCCAAGAAGATTGTAGGATCATATATCTCGTCTCGATAATTTAACCTCATCTTACAAACATAATCATTCAATTAGATTAAATTGACTTATTATTGTAACAAATTTTGTTGACCAATATCTAAATTTTGATGCTCAATTGACTTCTAAATTACTAAAATATAATGTTGCCTAAAGCTGTGAAGTAGTGGATTCTCAAGAGCATAATATCTGAGCATGTCCCATTGAAAAAAAAAAGAAAAAAAAAAGGAAGGTATGGAAGTGGAAAAATTGTTTAATGAAAAAGCAAAAAATGCAAAAAAAAAAAAAAAAAGAGGTGCTAAAGATATTGAGCAGTCACCATCTCATGCAAGACAGGAAAAGCAAAGAGCAACAAAAATGAGGTCACAGAGATATCAGCGTTACCATCAATATGTATAGCACATTCTTGGGCCTTACTAGTCACTCACTAGGCCCAAATATCAAAGGCCTGGGCCTCTTAATTTGATACAGGTTTGGGTTTAAATGCATGTGTGGATCGCCTGGGCCCTTTCATGTAGTAATGATAATGATAACTCAACCCACCATTGAATCGTTAATGAATCTCGACAAATATAACTCAAAATGAATGTGTACAGTCTCAATAGTTTTATAGTCGCGTCGTGTTGGAGTTTTCAACGTGTTTAATAATTATATTGAGACTAGTGTTTAGCATACTTCATACTCCATTAGCGTTATCAACATACTTGACATAGAAGTGTTAGAACCAAGTCCCTCGAGTCCTTGACATGAAAAATATGATTCCCAAATTCTGAATATTGAAGAGGATTATCAGTCGTCATATAATTGGTTAAAATTTCAATGGCAACAATGAAACAATAAGATTAATTATTATTTTCATTAAAAATATTTTACACGTAAATACATAACAGTGACAAACAAAAATAATATACTCGTGGTAGAATTATACTCACAAACTCACATTATTAAAAAGTAGAAACGATTTGCAAATTGATTGCAAAAAAATCTTTAAATTAATGCGACAAAACCAATCCCCAATACTAAATTTTAGAGCTCATTTTGATCGTTGCAAAATTCAAATATAAATCCGGGTTTTTGTTAGTGGAGGTGTCCATGCTCTCTATTCTACCACTATCCCCACAACCTAATTAGCTTTTTTCAACGGAGGATAGGAATTGAATAATAGACATAGCGGTAATTATTATTTCTCAAAAAAGAGGTTTCAATTATTTATTACTATAATAATAATAAAAAATTAGGCAGAGCAGAGAAAGCGACCCATCTCTCAAGCTCTCTCAAAAATCAAAACTTTATTTTTCATAAACTGCTTCTTCATTGTCTTTGACCTCTACTGTACTCTGTTCTGGGAATTGATATGAGACACAGTCTGAATTTTCATTTATCACTGCTCTTCTTTTTCCCGACAATTCTTTATTTCTAAAATCATTTTTTTGAATTATTTATGGTACATTTTATGATGAGTAGCAGCAAATTTTAGAAATATATTTATTTATTTTCTGATAAAACATGAATGGATTGCATTGCATATTCACACCCCCAGTTGCTCTTTAAAAAGAAGATAAAATAAAATAAAATTTAAATTTGAACATTCATTCTTGTTCTGCTCATATTGTCTGATCATGCTTTGGAACTGCAGATTTCTATATATATTCCCTCTCATGTGTGTGAAAATCTTCATTTTTTTCCTTTCACAGAATTAAAATCGCCGCCACTTTCTTCCCATGTTCGCTTTTCTCTTTTTAATTTTATTTTTCGCTCTTCGTCATTAACATTCACCATTGTCGGTTGGTTTGGGCTCCATTACTGAGCTTTTAAGCTTCACCAGCTTCCTGTCCCTTCATTTACTCTTCCATTTCAAAACCCATCTAGCCATTTTAGCTCTGTGAGTGTCAGTGAATCAGTTCCCGATTCGAAGTTACTGGGTAGACCTCAAGATCTGTTCTTTGTACTAGAGCTTAGCGCCTTTAGCTATCGGTGGTTGGTTTTGTGTGCTCATTTGGATCTGCGGAGCAATTCTGGAGAAAACACTGACGAGGTAAGAGGTTGATTCACTCATTCATGACTGAGCACACACGTTGTCTCTTGAAATCATTGTTTTGTAGATCCATTCCTTACATTGCATGTGACGCCATATGCGCATTAATTAATTGTAGTCTCTACAGAAGACTTCTAGTTTTTGGTGTTTCAGCAGCTGGTTTGCTATGAAAACTCGATAGCTTGAACTAGGTTCTGCTTAAATAATGCTTTTTGAGCTCTATTTGGCATTTTGATTCGAATAATTGTGGGTTAGGTTTGATGAGTTATTGTGATGTACTGTGATGAATTGCTTTACTCAAACACGTCATTTTCTTAAAGCTCAACATGAGAACATGATTGAAGTTGAAGATGATGCAACCAAAAAAAATTGTTGTGGGTCATTGAAAAACCTAGAGTCTGCTGTCTTTGTTCATTTTTGGAGAAAAACAACATGTTCTGATCTTATCTAATGGCCACACCATCTGCCCCTTGTGAATTACTATTCACATGGGTCTACTGCCCCATAAGATTAGCCTCTATTTGCATATTCTCTTATCCACTAGTCACCCATTGGTGTGGAGCTCTGAAAGTTTCTTCTCTCAGACAACCAATTTTGCAGACTATTCTTGTTGATTGGTTTCTGATTTCTTGCCTAAAACCTATTTGTTTAAAGCCAACCAATAGAGCAAAAGAAAGAAAGTGAAGTTTGATTTTTTTCTTTGGTTAGGTAGGTGGGTGAGAGAGAGGGAGTAGATTAAGGTAATTCTTGTAACTGCCTTGTGTGTTGGTGGGTATTAGATGGTGTCATTGTTGTGTTGTGTTGTGTCAATGTAAATGTTGTTGAGTCACGTGAATGTGTCTTTTGGGTGTCATCAATTTGCATTCCCCTGTTTTCGTCTGGTCTTCCCATTTCCAGTGAAGTAAATGTAATTGCAGCTAAAAAAATGCTTGTAGGCACTGTTAAGTTGAAGTGATGTGTTGTCTTGTACCATTAGCTTTGTCCTATCTTGGGATATTTCCGTCTATTGGTTTCCAGTAGCATTTCGTGTTGGACTCATTGCTCATTCTCAAGGGCAAGAAACAGTTTGAGATTTTCAATTACTGAACCAGAAGAAAAGAAAACAATGGAGATGGGAGGACACATTTATGGGGCTTTCATCTGAATAGTTATTGACTAGTTGATCTTCAATTTCTCAGAAGTCTGAAATTTTTACTGGTTTTTGGATTCAGTTGTATAGTTCCCTCCAATATTTCTCCATTTTTCTGAATTTGAGAGCTCAATTTCCCAAAAAAAGCTTTTTTTTTTATTCTTCTGGGAATGTGAGAGAGGAGGTATGGACATCATGTGGGGCTGTTGAGAAGTGGGCAAATTTGGGTTGCTTCTTCTATCTCCTCTATTTGCGGTAAAGATAAGATTAGGTGTCCATGGAAGGTCAATAATCATGATTTTTCTTCTTCTTCTTCTTCTTCTTCTTCATTTTCAGGTCTGTTTTTATGCCCAGATCATCTGAGGACACCATAGGAGTTTCTGGCATCCCAGTGTAGATCTTCAGCTAACTGTGTTCAGCAGCCAAAGATTCAGTTTGAAGGTTGAGAAAAATGGATCTTAACCATGGGAAGTGTTGGGATACTTCAAAGGTTTGTGCATTTGCTATTTCAAGCTTTATTTATATGGATCTTCATTTCCAAGTGTTAGAATTCTAACTTATAAGTTTCTGGCTGTTTAGTAGTAGATATAATTTCATCTCATAAGAAAATTGTTTTATTTTTCACACAAAACTTGGTCAAATAGTTGTGTTTTTAGTAGGGACTGACTTATATGTAATTATTTGCTGAATTGTATTTTGGAAGGAATCTTGGAAGACGATAATGCTCTTAGCTTATCAAAGTCTTGGTGTAGTGTATGGGGACTTGAGCATCTCTCCTCTCTACGTTTATAAGAGCACGTTTGCAGAAGACATCCAACACTCACAAACAAATGAAGAGATATATGGAGTTCTTTCTTTTGTATTTTGGACGCTTACTCTAGTTCCTTTGTTCAAGTATGTCTTTATAGTCCTTCGGGCCGATGATAATGGAGAGGGTAAGTGCCAGAACAATTTAGGGATGTCCAAATCATCTCCTGAGGTCAACAAATTGAAACCTTCTGTGCATGCTTGTAGGTGGCACCTTTGCTCTGTACTCGTTGATATGCAGGCATGCAAAAGTTAGTGTTCTGCCCAATGGACAGGCTTCTGATGAAGCTCTCTCAACATATAAACTGGAGCACCCTCCAGAGAAGAAAAATAGTTCTATGATGAAAATGTTGCTTGAGAAGCACAAGGTCCTGCACACTGCTCTCCTGATCGTGGTTCTTCTTGGGACTTGTATGGTAATTGGAGATGGAGTACTCACCCCATGCATTTCTGGTAAGTTTCATTTTAGCTGCGAGATTTTTGAGCAGTAACTGTTTCCTCTCAGTTTGCTGACTACCTAATTTGTATCTATTCATGCAGTTTTCTCTGCTGTCTCTGGCCTTGAGTTATCCATGTCTAAAGAACATCACGAGTGTAAGTATTTCACCTTGTATTATGCTGCGTTTATGTGTCTACTATTTTCAGTCTCAATGAGACTATAGTTTATTTAAGAAAGTAACAACCCAATTGTAGTTTAATGTATTGCAAAGTTGATTATTAAGAAAATTGTTGATTTTGGAAATCCATTGCTCGACCATCTAGCAGTTTCATGGTGAAAACATGTGAAATCAAGTTAGAATACAATACTACTAGTAACTAGTAATCAGCAAACTGCAAGTTTGGACCTCACATTTTTATATAGACTTCCATTTGAAAGCTGTGCCTCCTTTTGCAGATGCGGTTATTCCTATTACTTGCTTCATCTTAGTATGTCTGTTTGCACTTCAACACTACGGTACACATCGGGTCGGATTCTTTTTTGCTCCTGTTGTGCTGGTTTGGCTATTATGCATCAGTACTCTCGGATTATATAATATATTTCGCTGGAACCCACATGTCTATGAAGCTCTCTCTCCATATTACATGTTCAAGTTCTTAAGGAAGACGAGATTAGGTGGATGGATGTCCTTGGGTGGAATTTTGCTGTGCATAACAGGTAAATTGGAACAGACATGTGCATTCTAAACTCATACTATTGCATGTTGGAGTTGAGTTATTGATTATGTCTCTGGTACAAGATGTTAAAATAGTTGTTAATGCTGAACGCTGTAAACAATTCCTATAAGCTCTAATTGCAATGAAAGTTAGGTTGTCTTGATTCATCTGTGATATTTATGCGTCAATAGAGGTTGTGATAGCTCAACTTGGAAAATTAAAAAATATATCATCATCAAATTTTACATTTATGTTATTACTAGAGTAGCTGATTATGCCATAATAGTTACATGTTCCTAGATAACCGGAAATATCTACTTTTGGTTTCCTGTGAGGCTGATGTGATATGAGTGATGTGCCATGGCACCATGTTTCCTAAGCTGATAGATCTTTCCGTTTGTTGTTTGAAGACAAAAGCTTGATGGATAAGTTTAGTCTCATATGAATCTTTTAAATGCTTCAATATTATGCGGTTCAACTACCAATATATTCCAAAAGTTTGTTGCCTGTACATGCAGGTTCGGAGGCCATGTTTGCTGATCTTGGCCACTTCTCATATGCTGCAATTCAGGTACTCACAATTGTTGAATTAACCTTTTGATTCCGGTCTGCAGCATTGCCTTTGCAATTCAAGTACTCACAATAGGAAGACTTCTCACTTTGTTTCCCTGCAGATGGCTTTCACTTTTCTGGTTTATCCGGCTCTCATATTGGGATATATGGGCCAAGCAGCATATTTGTCAAAGCATCACCATCCCAGTTCTGATATCAGTTTTTATGTCTCAGTACCAGGTATATCTTGATCATTTTTACTTTTTCAATCAAGTTTTTTAGACACATAAATATGCGAAGTATCTGCAACTTTAAACGAGTTATTATGTATCAATCTTGTGGGGAGTAATCTCTGAGCAGTTATATTATCACTTACTCAACTTTTTGTTGATAACACATGATAGCTCTTAACTTTTGCGGTGCAGAAAGTGTTAGGTGGCCTGTGCTTGCTGTGGCCATTCTTGCATCAGTTGTGGGAAGCCAAGCAATCATCAGTGGGACGTTCTCTATTATAAACCAGAGCCAGTCACTTGGTTGCTTCCCAAGAGTCAAGGTGGTTCACACATCTGACAAGATACATGGCCAAATTTATATTCCTGAGATCAACTGGATGCTCATGATTCTCTGCATTGCTGTGACCATTGGATTTAGAGACATAAAGCACATGGGAAATGCATCAGGTAACCCCTTTATTTATTTCACCGGAATCATAATTTTCACTCATAATCAAATGCTTCAGTTTTTACTTCTGCAACTTCAGGCCCGTAGAAAGAAAACACCTTAACTGCTTGGCACTTTGTTTTAAGTAATGTAATTGTCAGTAATGCACCTTCATCCTAGTGAAAGATGGTGGCAAGTTCATTTCTAGATCTTATTGATTGGCTAGTGCAAAGCGAACACCATTACAATATTGTGTGTTTTGAGTTAATCTAAAACTGAAACCAATATGAAAATACAAGCTATTAATGGACTGTACTACCTTGTTTATGCGTTTCAGGATTAGCAGTGATGACGGTGATGCTAGTGACCACGTGCCTTACTTCCTTGGTCATTATCCTTTGCTGGAACAAGCCCCCTATTGTAGCCATTTGCTTCCTATTGTTCTTTGGCTCTGTTGAGTTGCTCTACTTTTCGGCTTCGCTCACCAAGTTCAGGGAGGGTGCCTGGCTTCCCATCCTTCTAGCTCTCTTCTTGATGACCATCATGTTTGTTTGGCACTACGCGACCATCAAGAAATATGAATTTGATCTCCACAACAAGGTATCATTGGAATGGCTATTGGCCTTGGGTCCAAGCTTGGGTATTGCCAGAGTACCTGGTATAGGTCTAGTGTTCACTGATCTCATCTCTGGCATCCCTGCAAACTTCTCCCGCTTTGTGACCAATCTCCCTGCCTTCCACCGTGTCCTTGTGTTTGTGTGTGTAAAATCTGTACCTGTCCCGTATGTGCCTCCTGCTGAGAGGTATCTAGTTGGGCGTGTAGGTCCTGCAGCTCATAGGTCCTACAGGTGCATTATCCGCTATGGATACCGCGATGTTCATCAGGATGTCGACTCCTTCGAATCAGAACTTGTTGATAGGCTAGGCGACTTCATTCGCTATGATTGGTATAGAACCAACGGGGTTTCGTTTGAGGATGATGGCATGCGCTCTACTGCATCATCAAATGAATGCAGATTAACAGTTATTGGAACAGTGGCTTATGAGATTGAAGAGAACCTGCAGCCAGCAAGTGTGTCTGTCGGGTTTCCAACAGTGGATAGCATAACAGATGTCATTGAAATGGAATCAATAGGAGCTGTTGAGAAACGGGTGAGATTCGCTGTTGACGACTCTGAAGCCGATGCACCAACTGAGGCAGATGCACAACTGCAAGAAGAGCTAGAGGATTTATCAGCAGCTCAGCAAGCTGGAACTGCATTCATACTCGGGCATTCACATGTTAAAGCCAAACAAGGATCATCAATCATGAAACGATTGGCCATCAATTTTGGGTATAATTTCCTTAGAAGGAATTGCAGAGGAGCAGATGTTGCACTGAAAGTCCCGCCAGCTTCGCTTCTTGAAGTTGGCATGGTTTATGTTGTGTAAGCTAGGTATGTAATAACTCTAGTTTTTGCCTACATAGAAGAGAGACTGAACTAGGTGTGCATGTTAGGCTGTTCTGCAGATCAAGTGAAAGTAGAAAAATAACACTCTTTCCGGATTAACAATGTCCTTTTTTGTGCATGCTGGATCCGAACTATCCACAGTTATATCGTAGAAAAGTTTCAAATGTTACTGTTTCCTTAAACTCTGTAAATTTTGCTACCATTTTGATATCTGTATCAGCTACTATTTTTCCTTGCCACTGGTTTTGAATCTTGCAGGATATCAGATATTTTTTGTTTTCTTGTGTTACAGTTTGACCCAAAGAACAGAACCAATTAGACCTCAAAATTTATGTAGTCAGGCAATGACCACGTTTTCTGTCACAAACCCTATATTTCCCAAGTGGCCACCATGTCATTACATTCCACGTGGCAGCAAGATAGTGGCTCAATCACCTAGATATAAGTCACAATTTCATGATTGCAGAGACTAAACCAAAAAATTCTGCGACATTAGCTGTTTTTTTGTTGCTAACATGGGACTGATCCGAACTCTTCCTAATGCTTCCATGTCAACCTCTCACAAAAGCTTCCCTCCAAGTTTAGGTGTTGTGCACAGCAACTTTTCCAGTTACAAACCCAATAAGAGCTCAAAATTTACAGTTCATGCAGCCAAATCAGACAAGGATGAGAAGGAAGAAGAGCCCAAGAAGCAGAACAAGCAATCTCTTTTTAGCAGTGTTGTTGATGCTCTGGATTTCTCTCAAGTCAGGTCTGCTAAAGATGCTGAGCTTATTGATGAAGCCAGAGAAACCACCAGGTCTGGTGACAAAATGACCAGAGAACAGGTATGATCTTTATCAGGATTCTGCTAAACAAAGTGTCCTTGAATTGGCTGTAACTGGGTTTCTTTTTTCTTTTCATTTCTTGCAGTATGGGGCTCTTAGAAGGAAAATAGGAGGAACATACAAGGACTTCTTCAAATCCTATGTTGAGGGTATGCATCTGTAGAATCCATATTATATTTATATCAGCTTATAATCTGTATAGCCATAGCTTTTCTGATATGATTAGTTTCTTGTTTTTGCTTGAACCAAATTAGTGGATGGTGAATATGTTGAAGAGGGTTGGGTTGACAAGACATGCAAGGTTTGCAAGAAAGACACAAATGGTGAGCCAAGGCAAGTGGACAAGCTGGGAAGATATGTTCATGTGGCTTGTGCAGACAAGGCCAAATCAGGAAACTTCTTCACTAGACTATTCTCATCCTGAACCCGGAGGATTCGTAAAGTTTTGCTCTTCTAGTTTACTGAATGTATTGTATCAGAATCTTGTATAGGCTCCATTTGGAACCAATTCTTGACTGTACCATTGGAAATCAATATAAGGAAGCTGTTTTGTAACTTCTGCTGGGTGTTTTGGCTGTTTTAATGGGAAACACAAGTCTCACTTGTCATCCAAATGGCATGACAAACTCAAATCCAACAGAACAATTCCCCATATTAATAAACCTATACTGAATTGGCTGCAGTTGCATTGTTTCCAATGGCAATTAGTCCGCAGCTATATTGCATCATCTTCCTCGTCGTTCTTTTATCAGTCACATCAAATCTTGCAGGTAAATACTAAATTACACTTCACGAATTCAATTTTTTTTCTCGTCACTAACACAAGTACTTTATGTCTTTAAGGTGGTTCTTCCATTGGAGTCTGCTATGGGATGCTAGGAGACAACTTGCCATCGCCAAACGAAGTGATTGCTATGTATAAAGATCATGGGATTGGGAGGATAAGGCTCTATGATCCGAACCCATCTGTGTTAGAGGCTTTACGCGATTCTGGCATTGAAGTCTTGGTTGGTGTCAGAAATGAGGACATTCAAGAACTTGCAAGCTCCTACACTTCAGCACAGAATTGGGTTTCAAGAAACATCAAGCCCTTTTGGCCTCAAGTCAGCTTCAGGTACATATCAGTTGGCAATGAGGCCATCCCAGGACCAAATGATTATCACATTCTCTCAGCAATGACCAATCTGCAAAATGCATTGGGCACAGAGGGTCTCTGGGACCATGTCAAGGTCTCAACCTCGGTCACGGCCTCAGTTATGGGAGTGTCCTATCCACCATCAGCAGGGGCTTTCTCTGAGGACACCAGCAACATTTTGGTCCCCATTGCAAGTTACTTGAGCACCATAAGTGCACCACTTTTGGTCAATGTGTACCCATATTTTGCCTACATTGGGGACTCTATTGACATTTCACTAGACTATGCAATGTTCACTTCAAGAAATGGTGTTGTGCAAGATGGTGAGTTGAGTTATGACAATTTGTTTGATGCTATGGTTGATGCAGTCCATGCCTCTTTGGAGAAGGCTGGGGTGGCGGGGGTGCCGGTGGTGGTGTCGGAGACGGGGGGGCCGTCAGGGGGGAATGGGGGGGGGGGGACGGGGAGGGTT
>JAYMTA010004388.1:0-12704 GCA_036897625.1 Pelargonium cotyledonis | reverse complement strand
CTTGCCGGCCACAACCACCATCTCCATTCCCTAATGGATCTGCTCCCTTATTGGCCAACGGAGTTCTGACTTACCTAGTTCGCGGCCTTGCTTCAAAAAACAATCCTCTTCACCTGGTTCGAGCGCCCTTCCCAACCTTCGCTTGTACCCGTCACTATCGCCGTCGACCAGAACTGCTGTGTCCGGCTCTGTGTCTACGCCGTCCAGATCGATCTTCCCGCTGCTGTTGTTGCCAGTAATCGATGCCGACGATTGCCGATTCTCCCAACGCTGGCACCGTGTATTGAAACTAGCAAAACCCTAAAAAACTGAAAACTCACACCCTAATGCTACAGAGAGCATAAATCCCTAAAGCCCACGTTGATCCACACATCACTTCGAGCATTGCTTTTGCTAATTCGATATTATAATTTTATTTTATTAATTATGAATCATTTTTATAATTTATCAAAACGATCCATGTTATTTGCTTAGATCGGCTCAATTTCACTACAAATGGTCATCTGATTAGAATTCTAAAGCACAAAGTTCAAGTTGTTTTATGATAAAATTACGGTTTATATGGAGGATCAAACCGAACCCTAAATCCTATTTAATGATGGGTCATTAATTTAATCTAAAAAATTAAGGACACAATGTTCACTCTCTCAAGTCAAACAAGGATCAAGACACTTCTGCTGAAAAGTTGCTCAATTAATTACATGTACAATCTAAGTGAAACAGAATAAACAACGCAATTAAATCTTTTAAGGTAGTGCTTTTATAGTTTTATCCTCTCAGTTGCCACTAAATTTAGACATGAATCTCCATCAAGGGCATTTCTGTACATAACTCAATGTAGTAAATTATAATTAAATTAAATTAAATAATTAATCTCTTTAATTTAATTGGCAATGACACGTCACTTTCATTTTGTTTGTGATCCCATGTGAGCATCTTCTCGATGGATGCGACCTCACAATCATAAAAACTCTAAAAGTGGTGGTAACAATTATTTTTTTTTGCCGACTCATAACTCATAAGCCATTTCTCTGCTGTTTTTATTGGCTCCATTTGTTTTTCATTTACACAGCACACTACAGCTACAATGTGCTCTGCTATGGTCTGGTCTGGTTCTTGTCTCAAGGTTAAATAAAAATCTACCCCAATTCTCTGTCTGGGTTTTGTTTATTTTGATGAAAGGTTGTCTTTACCACAGCTGAGTGGTTTAGTTTTTGTGGGTTTATGGTTTATCTGCTGCAAAAGAGCTCCACAACAATGCTGAGTGGGTGTTTTGGGTTAAGAGAGTGATTTTTCAGGAAAAAGGGAGCTTTTTTGGATAGTTTTTAGGAGGTGGGTGGTTTGGGTTTTTTGGGCATTTTGTTGAAGACAAGATGCAGGTAAGGTGTTTGTTTTAAGTTGTAGTCAAAAGTTCATGATCTGGGTTTTTGTTCAGACAGGATTGGGACTGCTCAGGAGTGGCCAGTTAGCTTCCCATTTCACTCTTCTCTCTTTTTTTCAATTTTTTGGCCTTGTTCTTGCTCTGGAAGAGCTGCTAGTTTATGGTAAGCTTGGTGTTGATTGAGAGGTGTTTGGTTTCTGATGTGATTTTGGAGTATAGTGGTGAAGTGAAGTGAAGTGAAGTGAAGTGAAGTGAAGCATGAAGTCCTTGAGCAGTGTGGGACTTGGGTTGAGTGTGGTGTTTGGGTGTCTTTTGCTGGCTCTGGTAGCTGAGCTCTACTACTTGTTTTGGTGGAAGAAGAGATTTGCCAACAGAGAGATTGAAGATGGTTATAGCAGCCCAGCTAGGGAATTGCTCTACATGTTCTGCTGGAGGAGGCCATCTTCTTTGACTCAATCAGCTTTGAATCCTCAGGAGTTGTCATGTTCTGCTCTGAGAATCACAGATACAATGGTTCATGACCGAGAAGCCAACAAGGATTTGCTGTTCAAGCCCTTTGGAGAAGATGGAGTGGAGTCAGAGCTCATGAGGCTGCACAACCTCTCAGGCCCTCCAAGGTTTCTCTTCACCATTATAGAGGAAACAAAGGAGGATTTGGAGTCTGAAGATGTCAAGTCTAGAGGTGACAACAGAAGTAGGAGCTTGAGTGATTTGCTTTTCACAGTGGAGACTCCATATCTAACACCTCTTGCTTCCCCTTCTTTTTTCACTCCTCCACTTACTCCAATGGACTCTGCTTACAGCCCAAGATCATTCAACCCTCTCTTTGAATCATCCACAGATGCAGAGTTTAGCAGAATCATAAGGTCATCACCACCTCCAAAGTTCAAGTTCTTGCAGGATGCAGAGGAGAAGCTTTACAGAAGGAAACTGATACATGATGCTGATACAGCAACAGCTCACCAAACAAGTGATGGGCTTGCTCACGACAATGGAGGGAAAGCTACAAGTAGAAAGTTTCTTAGAGATAATGAAGATGGGTCTTTCATCACAATCATTGTTGATAGGAACAAGGAAAGAGATTAGCTAAGCTTAATCACCATCACCATCACCTTCCACTACAGTACCAATCAAGCACTTCTCAGGTTCAAGTTATTGCTCAACTAACTCAATTGAAGTTTGAAACTCCTCCCATTGAATCATCATCTTCTTCTTTTGTTTAGGTTTTGGGTTGATTATATATCATTTTATCTATCTTCTTTTTAGGAGTTTGGAAATGGTATCAGCCAGATGTTAATTAAAAATCTGCAAAACACCCATTGTGTATTGTAACTTGCATTTTCTTTTCCTCATAGGGGTCAACATTCTTGCTAAAATGATGTTGAGAGGTGGTCCAATTGCAAGTGGGAAACTTGTGGGGTTATTTGTTTTATTCAATCTCCATGTATCCTGAGTTGTCCTGTAGCTCCTGTAATCATTCCTCTTGGTGGAGTGAAAATTCTACTACTGCTCAAATCGAAATAGCACTGTAAAATTCTTTTCATGCCAAGTTTTTTTCTTTTTTACTCTTTTCCCTCCATTTTCTAGTTTTTGCTATCATGTGAAAAGCACAGAAATAAAACTTACATTCTTGCCATAAGCTCTCCATGATGTTGATTCCTGCATTGCCTCACTTATCTACTTTTTGCTAATCCTAAGGTTAATGACTAATCTCAACCATTCACCACAATTTTAGTTTAAGAATCTATGTTTTTTATCTGCACAGAGCTACTTTAAATATTCATGTTTCTTGTCAATAGCTTCAATCAAGCCAAGTGACAAACTTGGAGGAATGGGGCTTTAAAGACTTGTGAGAGGGTTTTGGTCATTTTCCTAGACAACAAGGGGATGCAGAAGCTGCCCCGTGAACATTTCTAGTGGGGAGAGACCATAAAAAATCATTACAGGCATGAAAGTTTTTAGAGCCTTTTTCTTTTACATCATGATGTCACGATCTGAATGTTTGTGTCACAAAAAATATATTTGGATGGCAAAAGCATTCGTATAGCTCGAAAAAAACACAAGACTTGTACATGTAAATGTCATGTGCAAGATGGATAACATGAAATATCAAAACCAAACGTAAAGCCCAATTCATGCTAGCCCAACGTTAGCTAGGCTTACATTAGAGCCCTAACCATCCCTACTCTTTGAAATTTGCCTTTTGAGTAATAAAAATAAAACGTGTCTAAGTGTCGAACAGTCTAGCGAATTTTTCGGGCCGTTACAATAAGTTGTGCTATGTATGCTCGAATGTTTTTGCCAGTACAAAAATTCAAATGATTGATCAAATTATATTTGGCGTAAGTAATGAAATTAACATTTCTAGTTGAAACCGTGAAAGAATAAAGTCTACAGATGTAGAGTATTGCAAGAGTAACTCAATTTAAGTACAATGTCAACAAATAGAGAACTCGAAATTCATGTATCAAAGACAACTTTGTAACAAAACTAAAAATGAGCAATGAGCAATGAGCAAGGAGAGTCTCGTAAGATCAGTAACAACTCGATTCATCCAATATATAGGATTAGACTACTGAGAATAGGTGTTGAAGGTTACAGTGGTAGGAAGGCCAAAATAAACTCAAGTCAGATTTCGGCGGTGGACAAATCTGTTATTCCTAGTTCAACACACAGCGGGTTCAGGCCAGGTTCTTCCAAAAGGCTAAATGCAGTAAACCCATAATAGGCATGATAAAGATCCGGCAGCTGCCCAGGGAACTTACTGAAACCACCATACTAAGTAATAAGCAAATAATCAGAATTGGTGTTTTGAGCATGTAAGGATAAAAAACATTCATTCTAATTTCATGACCATCTAGTTCTCCACTTACTATAAATTGCAATAATTATATCAAATTCCACACAATTTTTCCATGGGAAAATGTTTTCTGACAAATAATCGAACAAGTAGGCGAGATGATAACTATCCTAGTTCCTTTTTTCTTAGAAAAAAATCATGTATGGCAGTAGGCTTAAATAATGCTTTTAGTGTCATGTAATGTTCATCAGTGTTAAATTAACCCACTTCCACACAAGCACACCCTATATGATCCATTAAAGAGGACACCAAGAATAAGCCTTAGACATGTTTCATAAAATTATATTCAGCATACAGTCTAAGAAGTTGAAAGGAGAAGTAGCTGCACCTCAGATTGACAAGTAAGCAAGAAACTCCGTAAAGCTTTCTTGTCAATGAATTTCTGGGCCCCTAAGATCTTCAAAACTGACCCAATCCTATTAAAAAAAACACATATACTCTGTCAAGGCAAAAATAGAAAAGTCTCCCATTTAATAGCCCATAGGCATTCTTAGCTTCTTAAACTTACCAAAATGCATAACATGTGTCACTAGGCTTGTTGGGTCTACCTTGGAAACCACCATCAGCTGCCTGTCTCTGCATCAGATAAAAGAATATGGAATGAAATCACTTTTAGAGCAAAATAACACTGCACACTAATACATGTAGGTCAACAGTCAACAAGCATGAAATAGAAAGTTCAATTCTAATATAAAGGAATAAGGTATTTAGTCTTCTGGGACAGGAATCACAAGCTCAACTATATTAATGTTTGGTGAGAATAACAGCTTAATCTACATTAAATAAGAATTCTTTAAATAACTCCGCCACTAATTTGGGTTTATATCAATAAGAAATGTATCAATGTGCCGCGTTTTTCATAATCTAATTTGGCACTTGTCCAAGTGTAAATTTCAAAAAGCACAACAAGGCTTTAAGACACGGGGCATATTAAAAATTAAGATTACGAAGGAATTAAACCTGCAGGCACCAATCCAGCAGCAATGGCACATTTATCTTGGAAGATGAGACAGTTCTAGACAGAATATCATCTTCAATCAATCCCATTAAGTAGAGAGATGCAACAGCACAATAAGTTCCACCACCTGCATCACTAAGATGAATATTGTTGGTAAATAACATTGGAGAAAATACAGCTTTAATCAAGAACCACAATCGGTAAATCAACTTCAACCAGAGACGGAGCCACTATGTAAGTTTTGGGGGCAATTGCCCCCACTCATCTTTTATTTTACAAAAAACACCACTAATTTTTATCAAATTTTTATATATGTCCTTACTTTTTTCACATTTACCCCCTCTAACATTTTTAAAATTTTCATCATTGCCCCAATAAAAACTATTTTATTAAAGATTTAAACCAATAACCTTTATCATAATACTGAGAACATTCCACCAATTAAGATATGAAACATCTTGTATTAATCTTTTTAAACTACATATCTATTTGTGAATTAATTAATTAATTAAAATAAAATATTAAATAATTATTTTGCCCCTGGCTAAACATTCTGAATCCGTCCCTAACTTCAACCAAACTATTCTTACATATATATATGGGATTACCGTAGAAGAATGATAAGAATTATTATAAAGGCTAGCAAAGTCAATTTATTGTTAAATTTAACGTATATTAAATCCTACTAGATAATCTTTAACAACCATAAGAAATCGTTTAAACTCACCATGAGATTCTGAACCAGGAACCAAGCCAAAGCCACCATCATAAGACTGAAAGAATTACAGGATAACTCTTATGTAAGCACATAGGCAAAGATATCCATTATAGGCAAGAAACATAGAACCAGTAGAAGATATATATGACTTCCCAATATACAAAGAGCTTGCTCTATATACCTGGCAATTCAATATGTACTCCTTTGATTTCTCCCTGTCCATGCCACTCCAGTTTCCGAACATAGAACAGATGGCAGCTAATGCAACAATTGTCTATATCATATTTGTTAAAGATTATATTTAATATAAAAGAACAGTTCATTACAATCTTTTCTTCTCTCTTACCTGCACAGTATACAAATCGCAGGTCCATTTCAGCCCCAATATGGGTTGGCATAAAACTACCAAAGAAGAAAGAAATATAATATTAGTTAAAGATACAGTATATATCATGAGAATCTTTATTTAGGAAAAAAATACGACAATCTTGTCGTACTTTGTCTTTCAGGATGGCAGAAAACCTAACCAGAACGGAAAAAGCCTACCTCCCATCAGGTTGTTGAAGGTTTCTCATCGATGTCACTATCGATTCAGAATCAAGATCTGAGAGATCATATCCAATCATCTTAAGTATGGCTAGGGCACAGTATGTGCTCGCTAAGTGACTGCCATTGTGAACCAAAACCTACATGCATAATAAACAGACAAGGCTGGGTCCATGAAACAGCAAGGCATAGCACTCAATCATGTGCTGACTGCAGAGTATACAAGAGAGAATAGGATCACGATTCATCCAAAAATAACAAGACTCCCTTACCCCATCATTTGAAGGAAACTGAGAAGTTCTGGAACCATGGAATCCATAGAATTGTCCTGCAGCAAACAAAAAGCTCGTTTTCCTTACCCCTTTTCTAAGAAAAAAAGCATTCAATAAGAGCAAAAGTATTAAAAGCACTTTACTGGGGACTGAGGAGCCCTTACATTAGTATTGAGTAGTCAAACAAAACAAAATGTAGCAAAACTGCATAAAAGATTCGGCATACTCCTACCGTAGCACTCAAACCAAATAAGATTAGTAGGAATCAAACCCGTACCATTTTCCAGATCAACCTTCTCTCTAGGGTGGGCTTGGAAGGATAAAACCCAATTGACAACTGCATCCTTGTCGATCTGCACAATATACAGCATCCACCACCCATGAAAAAGGGAAACAAAACTTCCAATGGAGAGCAAAACACTTAATTTCATTAAATAAGGGAACATTCCCAGGCAACATGAGACCAGAACTCCAATTGGGTGAAATCTTTTTTAAAGAAAATTTTGGAATTTTCACGTTTTCTGCATTAACATCTTCCAACTTAGGTCTCAATGTCAACCACGGTTCGAAATCCATTCACATTATAGCAAAGGGTACAGGGTTGAACCAAAGGATCCTTCATTTTATCATTGAATGAAATTCTGTGAACTTTTGAGTACACGGGACCAAAAGAACAAGTCCAAGACTTCCACTCCCCTAACCCTTCCAAAAACCATCTAGCTGAACACTCAACACACTTCAGATTAAAAAAAAAAAAAAAAAAAAGTGAAACAAGTAAAGTAAAATCTTCAACTTGAGGTCTATCAAAGCAGCTATCAGTTCTCCCCATAACCAGCTTAGCACAAAAAAGGTTCACAAATTACACTGCTCTTACTTATTTGTTCACTTTCTATATCATCAACCAAAGCAGTAAAAAACTGTGAAGCACAAGTGACTAGCAAATCAAAATCCAGAGGTTATAGATACAAGACCCAAAATTAAAAGTAATTTTCAATTTCTAAGCTGTTTCTTAACATTCATGGGGAACCAAACAGGTGTGTATGCAACATACACGATCGGTGGCGCGGAGGAGGTGGAGGGACGAGATTACGAAGTAGGCGAGAGTGAGGCGGTTGATCTCCTGCGTCTGCGACTCCGGCGGCAACAATTGGTACATCATCTCAACGAACACGATGTGCCTTTCTCTGTCGAACAACGGACTAGACCACGATGCTTCGTCTGACGACTCCATATCCAGTTGCTCCTCCATGCCCGAAATTCGGTGCCGATCTCTCTCTCCACAAGTCTTCTGAGTTTGACCACGTCTCGTTGGCTTAACATATATTCTTAAGCAATTTATTCTAATTGGTCAGTGACGGACAAAGTGTGACGGCCAGTGAATTTAGTGTCCGTTTCAACGAGTCGGATCGCTCCATAAACCCTGGCTCGCTCCTTAAACCCCTCTATCTTGTTTTCAGTCACGCGCTAACGATTCGGATTCGGAATCGGAATCGGAATCGGAACTCGGAAGAGCAATTTCGTCGATCACCTGGTGTGCGCTTGTTCCAAACGCAAGTTTCGATGATGAGCGGCAGCAAGAGAGCTGCTTTGACTATAGCCGAGAAGTGCAAGGTCTCATCTTTGTCTCTCTTCTGTGAATTCAAGTCTCGTATATTTATGATTTACAGTAGCAAATACTGTACCTTACTGTTACTGTACGATTCATTTTTCGAAATTTTTGGAGTATTGCAGACCATATTGGCATCAAATTGGCAAGGTTACCTTAATACTATCAATGCTGAATCTGGAAGGTGATTTTTCTGCTAGGTGCAGAGACCCAGAGTGAATATTATTTGTGTTGAGTTCTGTGATTTTGTGCATTTCACTTTATTTGAATTTGTGTTTATTTCCTTTTCTTTTTATCTTGTGATGGTATCAGCCAGGAAATTTACTCTTCAAAGGTTAAATATTTACTCAGAAAAGGGAAGCCATATATTTGGGTGCCAGAAGAGGAAATGCATAATGTGGTATGTTTGATCTTTGTGCTCGGGTCTTTTTTGTTTCATTGCCTGAATGATTCACATAGAATAGATCATTTAGGTTTAAGTTTGAACTAACTTAGTCATCATTGAAAATAACTAGTGTTCAATTCAATCTCTAGGAATCAAGATAGACTCATCCTATTGATTCAGGTTACATAGATGTCAAAACGAAGCTTCAATGGTTTCATGTCTTTATGCCACGGTAATTACAGTGAATGACTTGGAATGACAAAAGATCTTGTTGGTCAAAGTTTTCAAATGACTAAGTTCAAGAGAGAGAGAGAGAGAGAGTTCAAGAGAGAGAGAGAGAGAGAGAGAGGGTAGCAGGGTAGCAGTTCATAATTAGCAGCTTGGTTTCATGTTATATGGTATGGACTGCAATGTTCAAGGCTTCAAGTAACTGGAGGCGAACATTGTCAAGTTTTTGTGGAGCTGTGTCTGATAAAAATCTGTTATAGAAATTATATATTTTCCTGTTTTCTCAACTTTTTTGTTTCCATTGATATGCCATTGTTTGTTGGAGCCATCAAACCAATGGCTTGAGTAGTAGGATTCTGTGTAAGCGTGTAAATTGAGTAGAAATACTTAGGCACAGTTGCCATAGGTGGATATGAAGCTTGCAATACCATGCATTTGCTGTTATGGTTATAATGGTACTTATCTAGTTATCTTGATGAGCATTATTAAGTTCGTTGAGGTCTTTTCTTGCATACTTCTGTGTATGAATTTCAAGAACGTGAAAGTATAAGTTTGACATGCAACTGTTTGGTGGATTTTTTTGATTTTTTTTATAAATTTTGTTAAGAGGCTACATAAGTACATAGACATGATATGTCTTTTAATTTCACTTCATTTTAGTTATTTGATTGTCCAGAATATGTTGATAAATGATAACTTTTTATGACTTCCCTTTGCCCTCCTCTGTTTCTTGTAGAACACAATGATGGATGAACGTGGTTCATTTGCGGTGAGCAGTCCCTGCCCAGGTCCACTGCCAAGCATATTTAAATCTCTAAATAAGGTTGGTACATACTCAGGCTTGTGTTAGTTTCTTTTATTTAGGTAGCGCGTATGAGGAGTGTTGCTTTATCTGCATCATTCCCCACTCTCCTATAATATTTCATTTTATTGAGCATATGGTTGTTAGTATTGTATGATGTGTATCACAATACAATACGGTTGAACGTACAAACATGTACGTATCGGTTGCTTGAACAGCTGGAAGGGTTGAATCGGTCATTGAACCGTATGTATTAAATTTTATCGGTAAAAACTGCATGATTCACACAGTTAAAAAAAATTGGGGTATTCAATGATTGGGCCTCAAATTTTTAATCTAGCATAACAGGCCCATCAATAAAAATTTAGGTCTACAAGTAAGTAAACTGTTACTTTCTATTTTTCACTTAAAATCCAATCCAGCCAACGATAATTAGATTTGACTTGGTAAGGATTTGAAATATGAAGAGTCCATAATATGCACAATGAAAATAATGAAGGGAGACGACAGAAAACAAATAGAAAAACAACTTAAGAAGAGAAAGGACTCACAGTTCATGAGTTTAGGTGTTCATTGAGAGAAAGTATGGACTTGATAAGGGTTAGCAGAGTATAACTATTTACGTTCTATTTTTCACTTCAAAATCCAATAAAACAACAATAATTAGTTTTGATTTGATTTGGTTAGGATTTGAAATATGAAGTCCAAAATGTGCACAATGAAAAGAAAGAAGGGAGAAAGAAAACAAATAGAAAACTGACATAAGAAGAGAATGGACTCTGTCCATGAGTTTAGGTCTTCATTGAGAGAAAGTGTTGACTTGATTAGGGTGGGCAGAGTATGACTATCAGTCTTCATATCATTGAGCTAAGTAGCACAATTTTATTAAGTGATAATGATTATATGCCACACTTCCAAAAAATTAAATTTACCCTGTTTTTGATAGTTTTCAAAAGAGGTTCAAGAAATTAATACATATTGAGCAAAATAGTGACCAATAACTTCAAAACTAAATATAACTCTATTTTCTTTTAAAAAGTTATGAACCATACAATTCATGATTAGAAAAATAGCTCTAATTATTCATAATATGAACCTCGATTTGACAACCATGATTGAAGAATCTTCCTTTTATAAGATACTGTAAATTTTTGGAGTACTTTATCCAGTTACATAGGAGTAGGAACCTGATATAATTTATGTATGAATATGCTGCAGTTACCAACTCGAGTTGCTCTTATTGGTGAAGCATTGCCTCTTGAAGATAAAAAGGTGAAAACTTTTAACATGCTTCTCAGTGATTACGGAAATTCATATGTGCTGTGTCAAATTCATGATGTAGACACTGAACTGAATTTATCCAATTTATTATGGTTGAGTTTAATGCTAAAATTATTATATTTCTCAGATATTTTGTCTTGCCAACCAAAATCATGTTCTTCATTTTGGCTACTCATTCTTGCCGGTCTTTCTTAAATGTACCAATCCACTAACTTACGATGTCTTAACTCTTTACAAATGCTATACCTTTTAATCCTCTTCCTCTCACGTTCAACAACTTCTAGCCTAATGTACTTGTTGGCTTCTGTGGGTATTAGTGTATTACTTATTTTTCGATTTGGATTTTAGTGTTTCATTTGAAGTTCTAGATTTGTGCCAAATTAAATGTACGGATACACCAAGAATTTGAATTTGGATTTGATCCAATTCCAATTGAATTCAAAACATTACTAAAAGATGGGAATTCAAATGACTGTCACATGAAATTCTATGGTTTCCTAAACTATGTATTTGATTTGAATTCCTAGATTTCAGGTAGGCCCAAGTAATATGGAAAGAAGTAATACAAAAATGCATGACTTTACTGATGACGTAGCATTAGATAGGAATAAAATGGGTTTAAGGAGAATGCAGTGAAACATTCCAAGGAGTTTGCTGAATAATTCTTGTAACCAACCCTAACATTGTTTTGTAAATGGCTTGGTTGCTGTTGATTTTTGTTTATATAATAGTTTAGCTGATTCTTAAAGTACTTTGATGCGTTATATAACTTTATTTTGGCTGATAAAGTACAGCCTTGAGAGAGGAAAGGGTTATGAAACTTAAGATAGTGTTTCACTAATTTGTCCCTTAAGAGAAGTTGACGAGTAGCTCTGGAAAATCTAAATTCACAAAATGGTTTCTTTCTACACCCAATCTTCACACTTTTTAGAAGACTAGAAATGTGGGCCACTGAGGGAGGTGAAGGGATTGTTACACACATCCATACAAGGTGGAGGGTTCAAGCAGACTTTTAATCATCAAATGTGAAATGTCTGGTGCAGAACAGTAGGACAGTGTCAATATGGTTTATGCTTAACTTGTCTAAGTATAATGATTTTTATGGAGTATCATTGCTGACTTCTTTCTTTTCCCTTATGTAGACTCACTTAGCTACAGAGTACCTTCGAGAAGTCGTACTGTCTGAACAGAGAGTGATTAGCATGTCCAGCTATTCAGTTCAAGGTGTACTACCTTCATCTAACCGTAGTTCTACATCTCGATGTAACCACCTTCAGGAGCTACTAGAGGGAAGTGCATACAAGATTTATAAGTTTGATGTAAGGTAGAAACTTGCAGTTCAAAATCTTCAGGAGTATTATTATCTCTCCAACTATTATGTATCTCCCCCATTTTCTCTCTCGTCCATTCATTTCAATTATTGATTCAATACTTAGTATCTACAAGGGGCTAGTTATCGACTTATTGTTCAATGAAAGTAGTGAATTCACAATAGTAGCCAGTTTTTGTTCCAAATCTTTAGATCCTGCTTCACATCATTGAACCCTGGCTAGGAATGTGGAATATGAGAAGTTAAGAACTGCAATCGTGGTTAAATCTGAACATACTGCCCCCCCCCCCCCCCCCCCCGCCCAGAAACCAAACTTCTTTGTGTGGGGGGGACGTTT
>JAYMTA010004387.1:0-12706 GCA_036897625.1 Pelargonium cotyledonis | reverse complement strand
AATGAAACCATCCTCTGCTCCGACTCCTACCAGAGCATGTACTCTCAATTGCTCTGTGGCCTCTGCCAGCACGACGAGGTCCTCCGGGTCGGCGCCGTCTTCGCC
The DNA here is from genome assembly GCA_036897625.1 of Pelargonium cotyledonis. Lineage (NCBI taxonomy): Eukaryota > Viridiplantae > Streptophyta > Magnoliopsida > Geraniales > Geraniaceae > Pelargonium > Pelargonium cotyledonis. Next base: position 12,601 of record JAYMTA010004387.1, on the reverse strand, counting down.
TCCGGCTTCATCAGGGCCATCAGATTCCTGGAAAAGCACTGGCCTTTGTTGTGCCAGGACATAAGAACTGGAACACTCAACACTCAGACCACCGACCCATCTGTCCGGGAGGCCGTCTCTCGGATCCTGAAACCGGACCCGGAGCTCGCCGATTTCGTTGAAACGGAGTGTGCAAAGAATTCGTGGAAAGGGATCATCACAAAACTGTGGCCAAACACAAAGTATGTGGATGTTATTGTGACTGGAACAATGTCACAGTACATCCCAACTCTTGATTACTATAGCAATGGCTTGCCTCTTGTGTGCACCATGTATGCTTCCTCTGAGTGCTACTTTGGTGTCAACCTCAAGCCCTTGACCAAACCCAGTGAGGTCTCCTACACCCTCATCCCCACCATGGCCTATTTCGAGTTCTTACCGGTGCAGAGAAACAATGGGGTCAATAGCTCCATCTCAGTCCCAGCTTCTCTCGATGAGAAGGAGCAGCAAGATTTGGTTGAGCTAGCTGATGTCAAGATTGGCCAAGAGTACGAGCTCGTTGTCACAACCTATGCAGGTAAATTATACAAAAGATTTGGTTGAGCTAGTAATTGCAAGTGGTGGTGTTTTGTTACAAGTTTTCTGAAGAATATAATACCAAATTGTTCATGTTGTGCAGGATTATACAGATACAGAGTCGGGGACGTGTTGCGCGTGGCCGGATTCAAGAACAAGGCTCCCCAATTCAACTTCATTTGCAGGAAAAATGTGGTCTTGAGCATTGATTCAGACAAGACTGATGAGGTTGAGCTCCAAAATGCAGTGAAGAATGCTGAGAACCATCTGGTGCCATTTGGTGCAACATTGTCTGAGTACACTAGCTTTGCTGATACTTGCACAATCCCTGGTCACTATGTGCTGTTCTGGGAGCTCAACCAGGGCTCAACTCCAATTCCTCCATCAGTTTTTGAGGATTGTTGCTTGACCATCGAAGAATCACTCAACAGCGTGTACCGTCAAGGCAGGGTCTCGGACAAGTCCATCGGGCCTCTCGAGATCAAGATTGTAGAGACAGGAACATTTGACAAGCTCATGGACTATGCCATTAGCTTGGGAGCTTCTATAAACCAGTACAAGACTCCAAGGTGTGTGAAATTTGCACCCATTGTTGAGCTACTGAACTCAAGGGCTGTGAGTTCCTACTTCAGTCCTAAATGCCCCAAATGGGTTCCTGGTCACAAGCAATGGTGCAACAAGAATTGAGAGTGATGATCTTGGAGAAAGCGGAAAAAGACTCATGGGTCTTGATCTGGTTCTGGGTTGGTTGATTATTGGTGGTGGAACTTGGAAGTAGCTGTCATGGAGGTTTCTCAAGAACTGTTTTTGTTATAATCATCTTTTAGAGGAAAAAATTTAAGGACCCTTTTTAGGTTAATTAACCATCTCCTCCTATGTTCTTATGTCCTTCCCTTCAATCTCTTTTGTAATTTTCTTCTTAATTTTGTTTTAACCCTTTGTTTAGTACTATTGCATAGAGATCCTGAATTAGCCAATGTACAAAAACAGTTCCTGTTTCAAGGAATCTCGTCTCTCTTTCTTGAATTAATTCCCTTTGCATTTCGAGCGGACAATAAAGAATGTTAGCCAAGCGTTATCATTTGAAACAAAAATGTAGTTCATAAAAGTGTGACGTTCTCCAATTGAGTTGACTAGATCTCAGCCCATAACTGTTCGACTACGATTTCGATTTCGATTTCAATTTCGTGCCGTGTTACTAATTGTCAAATTTTATGGGAATTTGGTTTCTTAATTCCAGCCAGGATTCCTGCCCACTGAAGAGTCATGAGGGAGAGGAGAGCTAGTTTACTAAAATTGCAACTTGAATATGTCATTGCCAGCTCTTTTTGATAACTTCCAGTTGCTTTGCTTTGCTTTGTTTCTCATCAAGAAAAAAAAGCATATAACCTTTTCAAATGAATAATTAATTGGTTAGTTAATTGATTAACCAATGTATTAATAATGGTTTTGGTGGCCAATCCCAAGTCCACAATTCCTCAGCACAATGAACAGTTGTTCCCAAGACTTTGCAGTAGAATCAGCATGATATTCAACACAGAGGAGGTCCCACCTTTTTGCTAGACAAACTTTTAGGCCAATGCCTCCACCTAAATGGCCAAATATAAAACACCTTGCAAGATACCTTATTTTTAATTGGAAAAAATCCAATTAAAACCTTTTTATTTCTCATACGTGTCATTTCAGTATAAGAGATAAACAAAAGAGCCGCTATAATTCAAACATTTTCAAAATCGAGCCCCGTCAAGACATTGACGAAATCTGTTAAATCTCAATGACGTGAAATTTTTTTTAATGAAAATTTAACGGTTCCGTCAGTGATTTTGACGGAATGTCCTTTTAGAGTTTAGTTTTTAGAAACGTTTAGACTATAACAGCCCTTTCGTCTATCTTTAGACTGAAATGACACGTTCGATAATTTATGGATCAAAATAGCACGAACTGGATAGTTCATGTACTATTTAAACTTTTTTTCCTTTTTAATACATGCCATGAACTTATGCCAAAATTAATAAGCGGTTGAATTTGGCATTGCTATTATCGTATCGGATGCTGGGGTAGGTGAAAATCTGTTAGGTGTTTTATGAGTTTAACTTTGATAAGTAATCTCTCACAACACATATTGCATTTCATTAGTTTAAACTTGTATGAAATAATAAAAGATTCTTTATTTATAATTTTGGCTATTTATCAAACAATAACTTGGTATTTATTTCTTGTTGCTCATCATGGCTTATGTGACATAACGATTTGATTAACACACTTCAAACTACGCATGTCTGTATAAGTAAGTAAAAAGTAGGTCATTCACGGTTTAATTAAAACAAGTCATTTTTGAATTTATCGTTATAAAACTATTTCCGTTTTTCCATATATGAATGTTATTAGAACATTTGGTTAGAAGTAAGTATCACTCCACTAGTTGTAGGCCATTTACCCTACAAATAAGAGGACAATATATAGGTTGGAGAAACAAAGGCACACTAGTAAGAATGCCTCACAAGAGACAAGATTTGGATCTTTACCATAACCATCACAACCATACATGTGAACATGATCTTTTTCAAACAAATTATCTATGCTTAGAAGATCTCAAAAAAAACATTTCACTTGTAATTTTTTTCATTGTTTTAACCCAAATAACTTCAATGAACATTACTCATATAGCACACCTTTATCCTAAAACTTATACCAATATTCTTCACATAAAAAATTCATATGATACACCAATTAATCAACTTCATCATTTGCACTCAAAATCTCAATTTCTGTATAGTTTAGGTCTCCAAAATTTAGTTTTCTCCCGCCGTCTTTAGAACTTGTTTGGTAACACTACTTCAAAATTAGAAAAACCAAAAAAAGTTGAAACAAGGTGTCAAACTCATGCAGCTTTAGCCTGTTTTTAAGCATGAGCTCCTCTTAATAGTCGGTAATATACCATACATGTTCCCACCTTTTGGTATGACATTTTCTCTTATCGACGCCTCCTGAAAGTCCACAATAGTGTTACCAAACAAACACTTGGTATTGTTTCATCATCAAATCTCAATTTATGTTTATTTTATATCTCTAAAAATTAGATTTCACTAGTCGTCCTTAGAGCATGTTCAATAACACTACTTTAGAATAAAAAAGAGTTGGAAGGTGTCAAGCTCATGCGACTTTGACCTACTTTTAAGCATAAGTTCCTTATAGGAGTCGATGATTTACCAAACATGTTCGCTATTTTCGGTACGACATTTTTTCTTACTGACGTCTTATGAAAGTCTACAATAGTATTACCAAACAAACACTTATATATATTTTCTAATTATGAAGCCAAAGTATATAAACCATATATGCAAATAGTGGGTGGTTGAGCCCTTCAAAATTATGAAATGGTGAGGTGATAGAGATGTTGATCAAAGGTCATGAAAATGAAGAGAGAAAGAAGATGTAGAAGAGAAGAGGTGAGTGAGAGACAAAGAGACTACTAGTTTATATGTGGACATAGTTAAGGTTGAGAGTCAGAGATTGTTCCCACTTGTTTTCTAAAGAAGAAGAAACAGACAAACCCAGGGTTTTGTCAGAGAGACAAACCCAGAAAAAGAGAAGAGACAACTGCAGTTTTTATTCTTTGTACTGTCAGTTTCTTTTCTTTCAGCTCTCAAAAAAAGCATATCTTCACAAATCAATGGCTTGAGGTCTCATCAAGATAAGAACCTATTTGCTATTGGTTCTGTGCAGCTGTGGTGTGGTACAACCACTCTTTTATGTCGTGTTCTTTTCTTTTTTTTCTTTTTTCTTTTTTGTTGGTATATTGTAATAAATAGAGAAGAGATCGCGGCGAATAACACATAATTATAGTCAGATAAAACATGCATAATAATTTAATAAATTGTGAACGTATTTTGCTCATTACAATCTTAACGAACAATACAACAAATAAAATATAAAAATGAACTTCATTACTACCTGCACGACGTGATGCACAACTATGTGCTAATCATGTAGGTCGTGATCCATGTAACTATGAGGTCCTCTTGGAGGGTGACATGCTCGGCGCTCTGTGCGCCAAAAGTGTGTTACTTGAGTATCTTACACGAAATTATATAACTTGTGTATAGATATATTATTTGTTATTCTTGTTTAGCCATTTTTACCAATATCGACTTGGAATTCATGTTAGTGGGCAAACAATAGACCATCCAAAGTCTCAAAAATGTACATTTTAATATAAATATAAAACTATGTCGTATAAACATAATTTCCCATAATGTAACATCTTGTTTAATGTATAGTGAACAATTCGTGTGGAGTCGGCTCAAAATGAATTTGTAGCTTAAATAGCTTGGTGTGCTCAAGAATATCTCTATCATAATAAATGTAATATTGACATGTAACTATATATGAAATTAAGATGGGTATAGTTAATAAATTCTATTTGATTTCTAGTTAATTCCAATCACGTTTCTTTATTTGGAGTATGAAAATAGCTAACTCCTCATTTGACCATATTGATGAAGAACTATATAATTATCCCAAGCTAGTTGAAAAGAATTTCAATGATAGTTAGGATTCAATAAATGTCTCCACACAAAAAACTCTTACAATTTGTCACATATGCTCTCTTTTAAAAAAAAATAAATAAATGAACATGTGAATTATGAATTAAAATATCAAACATTAATTATTTGTTGAGAAGATTCCAAAGATTAGTACTTGGTAGCAAAATAATTGTCATTACAAGACAAGTACTTGAAAGCATGAGTTCTATGTAACAATCAAAGTAGTTGCAATTATTGATTTGATCATATATCTTGTACATTGTTTGTAGTTTGGAGAGAGAAATTTGATAAGATATGACATTTGTGGCTATAGTTAAATTTGAAATCTAATTTCATTGGATTGCTATGATCCATATACCCTAGTAAATTTGTCACCTAAGAATATATTTGTCGCAACTCTATTAGTATATCTTAAAATAAATTACATTTGCGCAGTAATATAAGTACTCCAATCAATCTAATATTGTCTTTTCAAATTTCGGGTGTGAACCGTTTATCTTGATAACGCGATGATTTAGTTGAGTAAAGTCAAGTCTAGTCTTCAAAACACCAACACCAATCACCATTGGACAAGTGGGTGACATATATAGTACATGCACCAATCAAACATGCAATGATCTCTTCCCTCAGATAAAAAAAGAGGGGGCAAGAGCTTGAAGTTGAAAGTTGAAAGTTGAAAGATGTTGACCTTGTTGTGCCTTTTGGATTTCAAGTCACATGCATTCTTGTACCTTTAATGTACAATGTTTCATCTAAAACTTTAATTTCTATGACCAACAAATAGTTTTTACTATTAGCTATCTCTTTTGGTAAGTAATTTGCAATTGACTAATAATAATAGTAATTGTGGATGAATATATTTCCATGTTGTTTGAATATGTTCATTGATGTGTGGAAAAATATTTAGATGAACACTAAAATATAATTGTAAATAATTTTTTCGTACATTTTCTTTTGTACTTCTTTGAGCATCGAGGTGTTTCATAAAGAAAAAAACCTATAAGGATTAAATTCATCATTGATTCACTAGCTATACATTAGTTTGCATTTGATTTTACAACTGTTTTTAAAATTATTGTTAATGGTTCAACTATTATATCTCAACATTTACTGTGTCAATGTTTAAAGTGCGTTAGTATCATATTTTGCATATATTAACAATTCAAAAACTAGCTTGGCTGACAATCTTATGTTAGAAAAACTAGTGGACATGTGCAACGCCATGAGTAGCTCATGCGGAGATTGTCGCTTAAGGCAGGCAAATGAGGTTGTCCTCGAGAGCGGCGCAAAATGAGTCACACACAATTATGATGAGAGACCGATGAATTAAACTCAATTGTAATGCGGTGACTTTAACATATTTGGGGTGCTCAGGGTTGAGTTTGGAGGTGAGGTTAGGCGGAAACGAGAAGAAGCATGTTTGCAAGGATATTGCATGCTCGAGAGACTGAGGCCTTATAGTGGGAAAACAATAGGAAAGTCTGAAATTAAGGTCAAGTCAGATGTTTTAGTGTTGATTCAAACGTTAATCGCTCTACAAATTAATTAGCTCGTGTATTTGTTAGGCACTCAACTTCTCTACAAGAAGATATGAAACGAGTAATAGAAATCTGGCAATTTATTAGATTTGACAATAGACAATATGCACTCAATAAATTACGAGATTGATTTTAAGAATGAACAAAATCTAACCGTGAAATTAAAATTTAACATAACAACTAGCCGAATGAAACAAACATCATAAAACACCAAAAATAATATTTACCATAAAAAATGGAACACGAGTGAATAATTTGCTCAATATATCGAAACAAATTAATAAATGATCAAAAACGACAAGTCGACGCGAGAAGGAGACAAGTGCACGTATCCGTCGATCACAGTGTCTGCTGGCCCCACATTACTCCATGCACACGCAGATATCACGGATCATGGACCGTTCAATCCGGACTCAGATTTTGGGTTCTCACACGAGCACCATATGATTGCAGCTCCGTTGACTATATTTATGTGGTGGCCAATCAGTGCACAGAGGTTAATGCTGGGGAGCGATCTGGTGTGTCGCACCGCATTTAATACAAATATTATATCTCCAAATTTGATCACACATGGTGGGTGGTGTGAGCCAAATCAGGCCATGCATTGTGAGGACCAAAAGTTATGATGAAAACACTTTTGTGGTGTGATTTGTCCACGTGGCATAGATCTGGATTGAGAATTAGTATAATGTGTGGTCCATTTAATTGATTTATACTATTAACACAAAGTTATGTAGTACTTAAAATAATTAGTATATTTTTGCTAAAACAAAATTGAAATTAGTTAATTATTTGGACAATTATACTACAAACAAAGAGACATGGCTTGGCCAGATTGTGTTGTAGTTTGATATTGTTGTTGATGAACATACAATGATTCATACCTAATACGTGTCTCAAAATACACTACACCAAATAACAAAGCCATGATCGTCGTCTTTAGGTTCGATCTTTTTGTTTCGGACAATAAAATCTTGATAAGCGGAATCTATTTTTTATGAGTTCACGATTCATCATCGATTTCAACTTAAATTTGACCGACATTGATCAAATTTAATTCTTATTACTAATAGGAATACTAAACTCTTACGTAATCTTCCAGGAAATTTTAGTGTGATTTTCATTATAGTTCGAGCTCGTTTGTTCTTTTTCGGTTAAATCTCTTGACACATCACTATACTATGAATATTTCTTGGAAGATGGTTAATTTTACACATATTTTACTCGGTACTTTACATTTCGCATCACATTAGTTTTAGAAGAAGAGATTTTACTTGTAGGACCAATATATGAATTCTAACGTAATGAAAATGATTCAAAAATTCACACATATTAAAAAACGAACACTTACATGCACAAACGTCATTTGTTAACAAGAGAGATAGGTGGGTGGGTTTGGACTTGAAAGCAATCATGGCTTTTGACTATTAGATCTCTCTTTATGTAGTTTGTATTACAGGATTGGATTTTTTTAGCCCATGCCTTGGTGTTATCGTGACATTTCTCTAATGATGTGGCGGGTTGAGTTGAAGATATTGGTGATCGATGTGACGGTGCTTAGCTCGCTATGACAGATTATCAGGGTTAAAATAATAAAAATTCAAGGATTATCAAAACCATAAACCAAACATTACATGGGCTAAAACAAAAACAAAAACAAAAAAAAAATCAATTACAAAAGAGACAAAACCATTTAGTGAGTGTTTGGATTAGCTCATGAGCTGGTCAAACAAGCTCATGAACACAAAATAGCTCTTGTCAGTATTTGGTTATGACTAAAATAGCTCATGAACATTTGCTGATGAGCTAAAATAAAAGAGCTGGGTACTCTTAGCTTTTGATTTTTCAGCTCATGATCAGTTAAAAAAAAGCTATTTTGACCAAGTAAATGACATTTATGTCCTTTTATTTTTCTTCAAATTACACATATATTTATTCCATGATTCAATTTATTGATTAACTTTAAAATTATTTTAGTCATTTGTCTATTTTAACTAATATAAATTAAATATTACTATTTTTTACCAGGATTTTTATCCAAACAGTTAAACTACTTTTTCTTAAAAAGAGTTTAAACACAAAATTGCTCTAGATCTTTTCAAGATTATGAGCTATTTTTGAGAAGTTAATACAAACACCATCTTAATCCAACTACTAATAATAATCAAGCATCAACATTCATGTTTAAAAATGAAAAATAAAAACAATCAACATGCATGCATGTATGTGTATATATATAACATGATTTTGGTTGAGACATGAACATTAATGCCCAGACCTACTCCCATGTTTTCTACTGTAGAGGTTGAACCATCCATGGCCATGAAAGGTTCAGGTTCTGTCCTCTTGTTCCTTTTTTTCTTCTTCTTCTTCTTCTTCCCCATGGTCCCCGGCAACCAAGCTTTTAATTAATTTAATTCAGTAGGGTTTTAAGGATCTTCCATTTTTGTCCAATCACTTCTCTTCCACACTCAACACTTTCGTTTTATATATCGCAGACATATCAACACTTCTCCACATGAATTTATATCATCCTAATCAAACATTAACATGCATTAATTAATTCACTGTCGTAAACCCTAATCCAATATCAACATGTTTTGCCACAAAACATTTAATTTTCATTCATAAACTAACACAACATTTTGTTTCTGTTTGCTCTAAACATGGTGGTTATATATCCATTCAATGTACTAGATATGATACAAAACTTGCTCATTGATATTTTCGTTATAATTATAGGATAAAATCGATCGAATTTACGAATCATATTCATGTATTTTAGTTCAGTCATTTACGTTGAATCATATGTCAATTTAAGCATTCTATGTGTTATTTTCAATACAGCTTCTACAACATTATATTGATGATGCAAGTCCATTTAAGTTTATATTGACCGTGCACGCAAAGACGATTGATAGTAAAATGAGTTCATGACAATATTGTATTTATGATCCACAATATGTAAACTTCATCCACGCATATACATACACACAAAAATACTTATACGTATAAGAAAGAATCTTATTCAATATTTGCGTCGAGAGTAATGAGCGAAACAAAGACGTTTTAGTAGTTATCAATTGACATAATCTTTTTCTCCTTCTTTACTTTTCCGTACCAAATATCACATCCAAATTTTTCCCTTTGACATATCATATATGTGTATTATATTTCTACTCAAATAGTAGTGTATATGTGGATCAATGTGATACACACGAAGATAAGTATTGTGATTTCGATCATGTGACAATGAAAAGAGTTTCAGTTAAACAACGCTCAAATACTTAATATAAACATTAAAATTTATTAGTTTTCAAACATACACCGTTTCAATAAATTGGGGATGCATAACGACAAATATTTTAAATGGTTCAATACCATTGAGGACTCAATCTCAACTAACACTTTTTCGTGAGACTACTATTTGGATAAACAAATCTAAGTTATGGTTTTAGTTTTACAAAAATTCAACAAAATGAAAATATCATATATATCCAAAATCTTCCTCTTTGACAAATGATGCCTTTAATAATAATTATTAGTGTATACGTGGATCAACGTAGCTATATATATGAAGATAAGTACTGTTTATGTTGCATAAAATTATATATGTTGACGTAAAGTTTTGGACAATCAATAGTTTATGTAATTGTTGAGCAACAAAATCAATAATAAAACAAAAATGTTTGAAGACAAAACTAATTAATTTTGGTTGACAAATCCTATAACCATCCTAAATATTCAAACAAAAGACTCCGCAAATCCAGGAATTTACAACGCAAAATTATTAGTAATATACTCCCTCCGTTCTAAAATGAGTGTTTTGTTTGTCTAATTTTGTATCCCAAAATGAGTGTCATGTTTCTATTTTTAGGCTGTTATATTATTATTTTTCCCATATTACCCTTATCACTTATACACATAGGCATATTTGCACATGGGGTGTAGGTGGGAAAGTGAGGGTAATATTGAAAACACACTAACTTCTCTTATTATTCTTAATTTTTGCAAAAAATAGAAACAAGACACTCATTTTGAGACGGAGGGAGTAATACTTATCATGTGTTAATTGACAATATTCATATTCATCAACAAATTAAGACAAGTGATAGCAAAACCAATTGTTTTTATAATAATAATAAAAAGAAGGTATCGGTTTCATGAAAAATGTAGCTCATGCACGAAAATTCACTATTAACGAATTTAAAGGTCGCATTAATTTATACGTATGGTTCTGTTTCCCTGTTTAGTTTGGAGGTAAACAAGTCGATTGAGCGAGTTGAACTTTTTAAAACATATATAATTTCGAGAATGACATATAAAAGAATTTAACTAAGATTTTGGATGCAAGAACTAAAACATGATAAGTAAAGTATCAAATGATCATATCAGTGGAAGTGACTTGATTCTTACAACATCGTCGCAAACTAATTAAATTTGGCCGGTTACAATTGTATTGTCGTGTCAAACTAATCCTTATTCATGGAAAAGGTAAAACTGCCCCAAGTTGAATATTTAGTATCCATTCAACTGTTGAATCAACATAACACTCACAATTATATTGTGTCAAACTCTGCTCAATCGCGAAAAAGGTTAATTGAATATTAAGTATTGCACTTCAACTCAATTCCTCCTTCGTTCTTAAAATCACATGATTATTCTTGTTGTTGTTGTTGTTATGCTAAACTCACTTTTAGTCAGGGTCATACAAAAATATTCACAACCTTATTGCGTCAAACTCAATCTCAATTTACATACAAACCAATATTTAGGCCACGTTGAACATTAAGCATCGATCAAACTAAACGATTCAACTCAATTCTTATCACAATATTATCGTAATCGTATTGCCGTGTTGAATTTACTCTCGACTACTATTCTCAAAATTGTCGATACGTATAAAATATTATTATCTTTTCCTATCAAGAAACTAAAGAAAAGAGAAAAAAAGTAAATGTCAGGGTCAATGAGTCACGTGAAATGTTACCTATAATGAGTTCGTGGAGATGGAGATGGAGATGGAAGAAGGTGACAGCGCAACCAACAAAATACAAAAGAATGATAGATTGGAGACACAAAAATACCCATGTCACTTCACACGTGGCCGTCCACGTGGACACATGAGCACGTACAATTTTCTTTTTCTTTTTGACTTTCTTTTTTATTTTCTAAGTTTAAACCCTACCCACACGTGAGGGTATATCTATTCAGCTATTCTTAGGGCTGTCCACGGACGGGTTACCCGCTCTGCTAGGCCAGTAACTCGGCCGCCCCGCTCCTAGCGGGTTGTGAAATATTGACACCGTTGGCCGTCCATGATGTTCATAATTCACTGCGGATTTTGCTTTAGCAGAGTGGGGAGGGTTGGCGGTGCAACCATTCACCGTCCGCTCAACCTGTTACACACTTACACTTATAAAATTGGAGCAAAAATTTTGTTCATCGATCACCATCGATCTGAGGTTGAAGTAAAGGCTTGAGACATTAGGCCTCAAGAACCAACAAATCAATGGAGAATGTGTAAAGTGTGGACAATTATGTGGATAACAAAGAAGGTTAGAAGCTCAACCTCATTATATGGATAGGAAGAAACTGGGTTTGATTCAGACTCAGAGTTGCCCTTGGAGTTCATTTTCGAAAATGAGATCAACGGTTCGGTTAATCATTGCAGATTCTCAGTGATTGAGAATCGAAAAATACCGAAGAAGATGGAAGGTTGAGAGAGGAATGGTCTCAGACCGTTGAGAGTAAAGAGAGGCGAGGGTTCAGGGCAAATTGAGAGAGAGAGAAGTGACTTAGGGTTGGAGTGAGGTTAAGAATATTATATAGTCTAGGGTTTGGTACATTAATGGCGGACGGGGCGGGTTACACTGTGGGTTGGGAAGTGTAGATCCGCGGGCCGCACCGTTGAAGAGCGGTGTTGGGTCCGTGGGCCCGTTACTCTTTACCGGTTTTGAA
>JAYMTA010004386.1:0-12708 GCA_036897625.1 Pelargonium cotyledonis | reverse complement strand
GGGCAGAGAGCTTATCGTTGGTGACTTTACTTGTCTGTATCATTATATATGTCATGAATGTGTGCTTCATAGTAATATAGAGGGGATGGATGCATTAAAAGCAACATATGTTGAGCCAAGCCAAAGTAATGTGGTAATAATGAAGTCTAATCACCAATTCAATTTATTTCACTTTTCTAGAAGAACGAAAAAAACTTGAGGAAGCTATGCAAAAGACGTCAACTTGAAAAGTGGAGTACTCTATACAAAAACTCAAAAACTCAATCTTGTACTAAGCAGTCAACACACCTCAGAAGTGTGATGACTTGTATTCAATCTCCTAATGGTAAATTGGTAATATAAGATGAAAGCGTATTAGGAGCAAGTTCCAGATGAATTTTCAATTTGAAGAGAAGTGGCAAGCAAGGAGCAAAGAAGTGCATAATATTGTTTTACTGTTGGGCCTGAATGAAAGTGGTAGGGGTAAAGTATTTAAAACAATACAAAGAAGCCATAGTTATTTTATTATATCGTTTTTAATCTATGAATCATTACGGTGTGTAGTTTTTGCAAATTGATTTTTATGATGCAATTCACTGGCTCAAATTCTGATGGTTCTGTTCTTTATGTTGAACTGTGGCTTCATTATTACTTCTAAGTGGCTCTCATGTTCTTACTCGACCTCTTGATACATTTCTATAACTTACTGTGCAAATGCAGGTTATTTGTTCTCCCTAAATCATGCAAGATTGGTGGTCTTAATAGCGACGATATATGCCATCTATTGTGTTAAAGTTCGAGTTGGATGGTTTGGTGTTTTTCTCTCTATTAACCTAGCATTTTTGTCAAATGATGTGTTTAATTATTCGCTCAAATGGTGTGACAATGTGAGAGAAAGTGCACACTTCGAAGAACAGAAAGAACCAGAAACAGTTACGGAAGAGTTCTCTGGAGATTGTGAATTCTCAATTCCTGCTGATGAACCTGAAACGATACATCCATGTAAATCATCCAGCAAACCAGCTTCTACTACATCTGTTATAAATAACCCTGCAGAGGCTTCTGCAAGCAAAGTGGTCAGAGAGGAGACAAATTCAGTTGATGAGATGAAAAGGATACTAGATAGTCTTGATCATTACGAGGCATTAGGATTTCCTCGCCAAAAAAAAGTTGATGTGGCTTTGTTGAAGAAGGAATACCGGAAGAAGGTAATAACCTTTGCTGAATGCTTAAGCATGTTTGGTGTATTATATTATCACCAAAAGTTAGTTGGATTAGTTATTTTAGTTCTGATGTGGTATAGCAGTACTCTGAGAAGGTGCACTAGATGAAAATATTATATGCACTTATGGCCTGAGTATAGTACTATCACAAAACACGTGAATTAGTTAGTTGTGCTTCTATGCTATTACATGGGAATCCACTTTTGATCTTCGACACAAAATTGTTTGTCTGCTAAAAGCATCAATTTATTCTGTATTTATTTATATATTTACTAAGTGTTTATTCATTTACCTTATTTCTTGTGTAGGCCATGCTTGTGCATCCTGACAAAAATATGGGAAGTCCAATAGCAAGTGATTCATTTAAGAAACTTCAATGTGCATATGAGGTGAATGGTTTGACATATATTGCTATTCCATGAATTCTATCGGGACAGCTAGTCACCATAAAGTATTTCTGAATTGTAAATTGAACAGAGCTAAGAATTGTTGTGATCCCGGTTCTTTACGCTAGTTACAATGGTACATTTTCAGGTTCTTTCTGATACTGTGAAGAAGAGAGATTATGATGAGCAATTAAGGAAAGAAGAATCCAGGAGTACGAGTGTATGCCAGACGTCCCATAGTTCTAGTCAGGTAATATTAGGCGATTGGTTGTTAGTCTGATTATCAGTAAGCTAGAAGTTTTTACCACTTGAAAATTTTGCTCTGGATGAGCATCATCATAAAACCAGCAAGTTTTTGCAACATTATTCATTGTCGTTGTTCTATATGTGGCTGTTAATTGTTGAATAAAACCCTACCATCTGCTGCATGCTTTCTCTCTAGCTTATCAGGTTTTTCCATAAAAATAAGAAATGTATGGGTTTCTCCCGAGGCAAAATGGAAATTCTTTCAATATTTGTGCATTTCCATTTCACTTATCAGTGAAGATAAGTGGGTTGATGTGAATTGGAAAAACAAAAGACAAAAATAAGGTGGATGGATCTGAGTAGCGAAGTACCTTTGATCATGGAAAAATGTCTATTGATCGAGTTTATTCTTGTTCATGCAATGACTTAAGGCTTGGATCCATAGTTATCCAAACCATCTTATCGATCTATGTTAAATGCTCTGTTGCCCTAATTATGTTTATTAATTGATGCACTTGAACATTTATGCTAGAAAATTATATAATGGTTCTCTTATCATAAGCAGGAACGTTCAGATTACTACTCTGAAGAGTCAAGGCGCATACATTGCACAAAGTGTGGCCATTCACATATATGGGTGTGTACCAATAGGGCTAAGGCTAAAGCAAGATGGTGCCAGGTTTGTCATCTTTTGTTAATGCCTTGTGCTCTCTTTCTGCCAAACATCTTTTGCTTTCTGTTGAATGAGTTTATGAGTGGTTGCCACACCAGGATTGCTGTCAATATCATCAAGCAAAAGATGGAGATGGATGGGTTGAATACAAGGGCTCCTTGGTATTTGATAGGCCTCAAAAGGTAACTTACTTTAAAGTTATAACACATGTTTGCTGTTGGATTATTACCTCTTGGATATAATGCCAAATTTTAATCTTTTGTGATTAGTCATTGTCAAATGTCACCTAACATATAGTCGGGTGTTTTATGAGTGGAAG
This sequence comes from Pelargonium cotyledonis, assembly GCA_036897625.1. Lineage (NCBI taxonomy): Eukaryota > Viridiplantae > Streptophyta > Magnoliopsida > Geraniales > Geraniaceae > Pelargonium > Pelargonium cotyledonis. Next base: position 9,882 of record JAYMTA010004386.1, on the reverse strand, counting down.
GGGATTATGACTTTTACTGTTAAAGTTCAGGTTGTAGTTATCTTAATTAACATATCTTGTTCAGGGTTCAGTTTGACAGTCAGCACAACACACCAAATGCTTTATATCAGCTATGAATATAGTTTTGTTAGTAGTTGTGCAGTTTGCAAAGTTATCTACTGTTGGTTCTGGAACACGAGCTATATTTTCACCTTATCCTTAGGAAGTTACTGAAACTTGCCGATAGATTTCCTTTCTGTATAGTAGAGGAAAGTTCAGCAATCTGAAACAACGTAAAGAAATTTGTAATCCCATAATTGCTGAGTAGAAAAAAAACCAAAGGGAGAGGAATGATACTATGGGCATAGTTTAGACAATGCAGACAAAATATGCCATTAGAGTTTTTAGTCCATTAGAAACTGACTTTTTTCCCCTTCTCTCTTGAATGCTTGGGGCAACCTTCCAGTCTATTATCTAGATCTAGTGATTCTCTTTCATGCTTGGCCAAGCTACAGTTGGTGAGGGGAACAACCTTGTGATGTCATTCTTATGCATTTTTACTAAAATGCATGAATAGTGGTCTGGTGGAAGATTGTTGTCTGATTAAATATGTATTGGTGATGAGTGCCATATTTCAATGGTTTAAAGATCATAACCAGCTGCCTCTCTATGTCCATCACTTTTGTTCTTATGGTTCAGGAAGGAAATATATGCTGTCACATTTCATGACTACCTATGTGAATCCTTCTCTATTAACAGTGCTTTGACAGCTGTACATTGCCATAATGTTCACTGGTTTGTTTTATTAATTTTTAGGTTGAAATACCCCGAGCATTTGTCTGTGCCGAGAGCAAAGTCTTTGATGTTTCAGAATGGGCTATTTGTCAGGTCAGTTAGTAATATGCATGTTTCTATCCATAAATGCAACATTTTCTATAACCATGTGGTATTGCCATATGCACCCCTTCCATTTCCATTGCTCAATACATCCATTGTTTCATCTTATCCTATATTGAATATACTTAAAGTATGAAGTTGGGAACGCCAAGTTATGTGATATGGATCATTTGGACTTTTGTATCCATGCTGATAACTGTAAGAGCCTAATTGAACACCAGCTATAGTTATATTGGTGGAACTGTTAGCAGCTATTTTTATCTACTTGTTTTAGGTGTTATCCAATTAGTAATTGTCCAAGCAAACACATCTTCTGTAAAGAGAGGGTGCCAATGCAATGTTGTGGTGTGGGCCGAATATAGCTTTACTATGGAACCAGAAAAAGAACTGAAAAATAAATATCTGTCTGCCCATTCAGTTCCATCTTCGGCGTCTTAGATCTTGTGTGTTTGCAGGGGATGGCTTGTAGGCCCAATACTCATAGACCCAGCTTTCATGTAAACATGGTTGGTTTGGAGAAGTCAACAGCGCGGTCGAGCTCAAGTAGATTCCCTTGGGATTTGGATGCGGAAATGGAGGAAGACGAAGAATTCGAGTTGTGGCTTCAGCAGGCTCTGGCCTCAGGTCTTTTCTGTGAGACATCCAAACGGAGAAAGAGCTGGAGTCCTTTCAATAAGCTAAATCAGAAGAAAGGGAAGAAGCAATGGCGAAGATCATCATACGACTGAATGTGTGTTTTTTCTACTGCTTGAAGATTCACCTTTGAACCACAAAAAGAAATGCCTTTTCTGGTTGGGATAGAGCTGAGAGATACATTTAGCACTGACTTCAGGTTTCTGATTAACTCGTCAGAAACAGATGAGAGGAGCCAGGAAGGTGGGGGTGGACCAATTGCTTGTAAATAGATTGAAATCTTTTGCTTGTCCCACTGTTGCAAAAATCAGTTATGTTCTTGTTCCATTTTGAGTTTTGTTTTTCCATATGTAAACAAAAAGAATTCACTATGAGAGAACAAAACTGATGGATGTGTCCTTGTACATCAATGATCAAGTTATCAACTTGTTAATTGACACTATGCAATTGTAATAAAAAGAAAAGAAAAAAGTTGAAGAAAAGAAAAAAGTTGAAGAAAAGGAAAGAACATTCCTCATTGATGGGTTCATGCAATTGCAACATTTTGTTATGTAAATGTTTCTTTTAGGCTACCCATGGTTATGTTTCTCAATGAACACCTGAGCTCCATAAAGGACATATACCAGATCTGGTAACCAGGTCTTGTAAGTTTTGATTTCTTACCATGATCTCTTCAATCTGGCTATAAAATTTCAATGTTGGCCCGAGTATCTGTAAAATTATTGGCCTTGTTGCTATGGTAACAGAAGAGCTTAATTAGGAATGCCCAAGTTTCTCTTAAAAGTTAGTTTGGTGGAAAGTGTTTTGGTTGATTGTAAGCTTCATCAATGGATTTTATTCTTTTCTTGATAGCCATTTGGGGATTTTAATGCCTTTGCAGGTGGTGTGCCAGACTATGAAATATCATTCCCATGGTTACCATAGGCTTGAGAATCACTCCCTGGTGTCGTCGACAAGATATTACCGTGTTGCATGTTATTGCTAGGATAGTTAAAAAGTCTCGAAGCAAAAACTAGAGCAACACCTACGTATATAAATATCCGTCGCAAGAGTACAAGATATTACCGAGTTGCATGTTATTGCTGTAGGATAGTTAAACAGTCTCCGAGCATAAACAGGAGCAAGACTGGAGACTACGCAGATATACAACTCTTTTTAAACCTTAAAATAGTGAGAAACTCGTGTATTGTATCGTCGTTTAAGTTAAAAAGAGCATTTCCATTGAACCAATACTCAAGACATGTTGTAAAGGTTTTGTTTGATGAACCACTTTTAATTGACTTTCTGATTGCTCTGTCTTAACATCTTATGATGGTCATCACAAGGCTAATCAGTTATTTTCATTTCTTGAACTTTGGATCCAATTTTTCTTTATATTCTTCTAAATCAGTCTCCAACTTATGAATCAGTAAAATACATTTTGAACTTTGTAAACAAACAATGAGTTATTTTCATTTCATAAATCAGTCTCCAACTTAATGTCAATTTAATGGTTCTTAAAGCCAGATATTTGCACTTTCATTCTTTAGCTTTTCTTTCAAGTGAACTTTCATTCTAAATTGTCTCTATCAGAAGAATAAAGCAAACCTTTGGAAATGCGCAACAAAAAACCCTTGGGAGCAAGCAAAAGACCATAAAAGCATGTCACCTTCAAAAAGCAAAACCAAAAACCAAATCTTCCACACACTTTTTTATCTTTGCTTTCATTTCAAATTCAAAACTTCAAATCCAAATCCTCTTCCTCTCCCTTCAACTTGCCATCAGAAACCAAACAGAGAGTAGCAGAGAAATGGGGTCTACATTGATCTCTCTCAATGCTTTCACTTTTCTACTTGTCATTGTCTCTTCCACCTTGCCATCAGAAACCAGAGACATTGATTTAGGAATCTACAAATCTGTGAAACAGAATTTGCCTAACCTGAGCTCTGTCAAGGAAATGTATGATTCAGTGAAAGAGAAGACTCATGATTTGAGCTCTGTCAGGGACATTTACAAGACTTCTTACAGTCATGGCTTGTCTGCTATTAACAATGTGGATGCTGCTGTGAGGGACACTGCCAACCACTTCTTGCAGGATGAGAAAGCTCGGTCTGATCTTACCCGCTTCGCTGAATCCTTTGTCCTTGCCATCATTCTGGAGCTTGCCAAGGGTGTCCCAGGTTTTACAGCTTTCTCTTGATTATAATCAAGTTTCAATATTTGTATATATGATGCCAATACATGTACCTATAATTGTTGCTATGTCCTGATGGAGGATGTGAACTGATTGATGATGAGTTTCTTTGTTTCCATTGTAGCCATTTGGGATTATACCATCCTTTTTTTTTTTTTTTTTTGCAGGTGGAGTGCCAGCCTATAACATAGTTTCAAAATCATTTCACAGTGACAAGAATCTGAAGGAAGATCAAGAAGAGTCCGAGCTTGCTAGATTTGTCACTGAGTTCGCAAAGAATGCAGGACTTTATGTCTTTGAGAAGGCTGCTCAGAGTGTCCCAGGTCTTTTTGCTGTCTGATCTTTCTCATTATAACTTCTCATGACAAGTTCATCACCATAGTTCTTTGGGTAATTTAATGTGTTTGCAGGTGGAGTGCCAGCCTATAAAATCCTTTCTCAATCGCTTCGATCACTTCACGAAGGTGAGGAGATGAAGAATCACAGAAGAGAGATGAAGGAACTGCGAGCCAGGATCGACATGCTGGAGGAACAAGGATATGGCTGCACTAGCAACTGCAACAAGTTACATGACCAAACACAAACAGAGACCACCAAGTTTGATTTGTTCGAAAAATGAGAACACCGCAATTTAGATTTATCTGTGAATTGAACTGTCCCTGGCATGTTTTTTTGGGATGGTGTTGTGGTTTTTAAGGGTTAGAAATTTGAGTAGTGGGTTGTGATAGGCAAGAGATTTGTTGGTTTTTCAGTGTGATTCTGAACTATTTCAATAACATTGATATGAATTGACAAATTAATGATTCATTCAGACTTTGAGAGAAAATTCTGATTGGCATGTGTAGTAAATGTAGAAGTTTACATTCTTCAAGATTAATAATCTCTGTAAAGCTTGCAAAACATAATCATATCTCTGGACTGGAACAATAACACAAATGTTTATTTGCTTCAAATCTATGTGATGCTTCTGATCCAACTCCATCACTCCACACTCCTAAACAAAACACAGACCGCAACATGGAAGAACAGATTGCTCTGCCTGATCGCAAGTGTCCCGACTCTTATTTCTGTGCAAGACGAGAAATAATGGCATGCATGGCCAAGCTGTGGAAAAGAAAAATGTTTTTTTTTTCTTTAATTACAGAGATTGAAGAAGATCTAAAACTTTTTTTCTACTTGGCATGCTTGGGATGGCTCCCTTCACTTGAACACAGAGAGAAGCTGCAGCAGCTGCACGTGGTCAAAGAAGAAGAGATGATGAGAATCTTGTTTTGCAGAAAAGTTATAAAGGAAAAGATATGAGAACACAGCCAATAGCCATACACACCAGCAAATCTCAGACATTCCTTTTGGGTTTTTCCCTCGACGAGCGACACAGCAAATGCTGCAGTAAATGTATCGCCAGCTCCGGTAGTATCAAGGACCTTTTTGGCTGATATGATTGGTTGTAAAATTGGTTCCTGCCCTTTCACAAACAGAGCAGACCCTTTGTCTCCAAGTTTCACTAGGACTTGCTTGACACCCTGAGATCACATACTGTAACTACATTAGGGTAATAGTGGGTTCTGAGCTTAATCGAGTATGCAAAAGATACAAAACCAATTATTATCTCATTGGTTTTAAAGAAAGTACAAGAGATGCTAGGGCTGACCATTGTGTAACATTTTGCAACAGCCTGACAAATTTGATCAAAACTATTAGTCGTGATTCCAGTCAAACGACCAAGTTCAGTTTCATTTGGACTAAATATATCAACTAAACCCAACAGTTCTTGTGGGACTGGAGCATCCATTCCTCCAGCATCTAGAATGATTGGCACACCAGCACTCCTTGCAGCCTAGAAATGATAGTTCATTATACCAGTAAGTTAAAAAATGATTACAATCAAACAGTGGGGAAGATGTAAACAAACTTAACAGTCTCAGAAAGTAAGGTCGGAGAACAGTACACATTTCATAAGTATATAAAAAAAACATTGTAAGTTGAAAAGGGGACAAACAACAATAACGAGAAACAAACAGTAAAGCAATGCATATTTAGAAGTCCTTCAAACCAAAATGGAAATTTCACAATAATCCTAAAAACGAAGGGAAGAAGGTGGTTGTTTTTTTTTAATAAAAATGAGAAGTTCAAGGCATTTAAAGAAATCCAAGTACTCAGGAATTCTCAAGTGACCACAGATAATGGCAGCGGAGGCTTACAGGTAGCCAAAAGGGACTCGTCGGCAAAGAATATAAAACATGTTTTGAATTATAAAGCAATCCACAATTTATATCCGATTTAATAAATCTCTATAGTTTAGGCTAGTCATTAGAAACTAGCAGGTTTAATATAAGCCATATCTATATCTAGATATTCTTCATACTTAATGTAAAGCCATCCACGATTAAAACTACTTTCTAATGAACCTGTTATATTTAATACTGCTCTGTCCATTAAACAGAAGAAACCTGTTTCCATATTCAGAATGCTACTACTGACTAAGGCTTCTTAAACACCTTCACAGATATTATTGAGAAACTAAAATACAGTAACAACTTAAAGATCTAAGACACATATGAAACCAATGCAGTAAGCACGCAATCAATTATCCTTAAACCTTGAAACTAAAATCATATTTGCTCTTTCCAAGATCTTCCTACAAGATTCAACCTATCAACTAGAGCCATCCAATTTTAATTCATAGCTAAAGCTCTCCGGCACCAAATCCACAAACACCCTAAAGAACAAATTGGAGTTCATTTTTCCATTTTCACCCATCAATAACATTTTTCCATTTGCACAAATAAATAACCTCAAAATGAACAAGAAAATCACTAAAAAAACTCAAACAAGAAAATCACTAAAAATGAACTTTTTCACCATAAAGCCCAATGATTAAGAAAAAAATTATGACAAAAAATTATCACAACAATCATACAAAAAAAAACCCAAATTTTCATTTTCTTAGTAACGAGTACATAGCTTTTTAAGGGATCAAATGCCCAATTTCCATACTTCAGACAACTAAAAGCATTGGAACATTCAAAACAAGAGATCAAAGGCCTCACCTTGGCAATTTGAATATTAACAGAATCAGGAATCTCTCTCTGAAGCAGCACAATCCCAGCATTCCTGACAACCTCCAGGTCCTTCTCAGGCAGCTTTTCAGGCCAACCATTCATATTAGCACCACCCACAATGATAATAGAGTTCTGGCCATCAGATTGAAGCATCACCACAGCATGACCAGTGGGTGCAGTGGCCACAGTGTTGACATGATCAAGCCTGACCCCACCACCCTCAAGTGCCTCAGTGATCAACTTGCCATGAGCATCCTCACCCACCTGACCCAGAAAATATGTTGGGTAAGAGAGCTTGCCACCACAGGCAGCCTGGTTGGCACCTTTGCCACCAGCAAGGGTCTGCCCAGTCTTGGCTGAGATGGTTTCTCCCTCCTTGGGCAGCCTCTCAATCTCCACATAGATGTCTGCATTGGCTGATCCAACAACCACCAAAGGTGGATCCTTTTTGCTGGGTTTCTCTGGGATTGGCTGGGATTGGGATTTTGTGCAGCTGATGGAAAAAGAGGGAAATGGGTTTGATCTGGAATATGGGTTTTTTGGGTTGAAATGAATTGGAATTGTGGTGATGATTCTTGCGCTGTTGAGTGATGAGTTCTGGGTTTTGATCTGCAGTGGATTCGTCGATGATGAAATTGCAATTCCTTTCATTTTTGTTCCGTCTGAGTTTTGACTTTCTCAGCTGCTTGAAGTGCAGATGTAGTTGACCGATTGATCTTACTTTTCAGGTGGGAACGGATGGGATAATAGTATTTTTGTTTTTTGTTTTTTCATTTCATTAATTAACTGCAATTTCTTTTAAAATAAACCGGTTAAATTATTTTAGACTCAAACTTTATTTAGAGTTTTCCTTAATTTTAATTTTTGTCTCCCTTTTATCAAAAGATTTACGGAACGCTTAGCGTTTCAAGTAACATCCAAATGTTGCTAATGTGTTCTATAATCGTAGGACTGTTCAGTGTAGAGTGATGTCTACAATCTTGTGTGAGAATACTCTTTTGGGTGCTATGGAAGGTTGTGAGAGAGAGTGAACATGGTGAGTGATGTAGGTATGGACGGGGCTTTGTAGAAAACTTCATAGAACTAGGTTCGTGGAGTTTTCGTACAGACCCAGAAATGTTTGGGGATGGTTGGGTTGTGCGGAATCGGGACAACCGGTGTTGGGGTGGCGGCTCGGACTAAGGTTTTGTTGATGATATCGGATAAGTTATTTTTCAAACTAAATGTACACTTTTCTTGTGATAGAACATTATTATGATGTGTTCCTTGCGTTATTGTAAAATTTCTGTTATTTATAAAAATCTCACTCATTTTGTTCTCTTCAAAATAACTCGTACATTTTATCTATACTTATCATTTTGCCACTACACTATTTAAAATCTATTTAATTGCAAAAGACTTACACGGTCCATATTGGCTTTTAGTTCGAGTTCGAATAAAGATTTATATACATGAACATTTCTCTAAATGTGTATGAATCAATTAATTTTGTTTTATATACTCAAATAATAATATTTTGCCCCCATTCACTAATTTTTTTGGAATCCATCATTGTCTAGAATATAACAATTGCAATTTTTTATTTTTTTTGGATTTGCAACAAATATAAAAATTTCCATTTCAAGGGTGAACTCATATTTTATGAATTGATATTATGACAAAAGAGCCTATGGGCATTATATTCATGTACATAGAAAAACAAGGTACAAGTTATTATATGGTTAGTAACATGAATTTACAAACAAGGGATCAAAGAAAATGCAAAATAGAGACAAATTTGTTCAAATATGCATGAATGTTAATGAAAAATCTTTAGGTAGGAAAAGTTTGCATAAATATAGGATACACTTATGATAGTCTCCTTCTAGCCTACAAGAGAAATTTGGGAGTTCATGAACACTCTATATCTTTCCATATTCTCCTATGTCATTTTTTCAAAGAATTCAATGTATACAGAATTTAATGCCAAATTCAATAAATCCTTTTTATTTGGAATGAAATATCATGCTTTTGGTTTTACCTATACAAAATATTATTTTCCCTAAGATATCCATTGTACATGGATTGTATTTGACCGCTTAATCTACCTATAAATCTCCCCCATTATCATCTTCACACTACTTACCCTCTTGCAATAATCCAAGAATTACATTTGCAATCCAGGCTTGTTCGTAATGGCTAAACTTGCTTTCTCGCATTTCTTCCTGGTCTTTCTTGTTGTTTCAGGTGCGTTTTATCATTTTTTATCAGTTCAACAAATCAACATGAGACATCTCTATTTTAACTCAAAATCACACTATCTTTCTTAGAGATACATGTATTTTGACTATTGATTCATGCCCTCAAGAACTACCTTTTATTCAAATAGTTTAATCTAGTTTTTATCTGTTTTATGAAGCTTATGTATTAATTTTTTCTAATATTCATAGTAGTGTAAGCTGAGAACTAATTGAACATTACATAATTTATTTGATTCAAATTTGTGTAGTCAGGTGGATGGTGTCTCGAGCCACAGCAGATGCCAAAATTTGCGAAGCGAATATAATTCCAGCAAATTGTGACCTCGATCCGTGCCATCAAAAGTGTCGTGAGCTTCATCCATTAGGATGGGCGCATTGTGAGGCTAGGGCAGGAGACCCAGACTATGCTTGCTATTGTTATTGGAATTGTTGATCATTGCTTCATATACAATTCTCTTGCTTGATCATGTTTTCTTGAGTTTCATCTATGTAACCTTACCTATATAAATTAAGCAACAAAATTATAATAAAAGGCCCAAATAAATTTTTAACTTTGCCTATTCTTTTTTTTTTTTTTGAAGGAAACGCTTTATTTTATTAATACGTGAACCAGAATACAAGAAAGAAGGACTAGCACATAGGTGTCTCAACCCCTATAATCACAAGCTCGATAAACTTGAGGCGATGGCCAAACCTCATTACAGATTTAAAAGACAATAAAATTGAAAAATAAAACTGTAAAATCCAACTGTAATTGCGGAACCCTATAAGGCATCCCGGGTCCTAACACGAGACCCGTGAAGACAAAAACAGACCATGACGGCTCTGGAGATTCGAACATGCCGTCCTACCCCGGCGGTGACCACCTACCATCCTCTCGAACCCCTAGTGATCTGGG
>JAYMTA010004385.1:0-12709 GCA_036897625.1 Pelargonium cotyledonis | reverse complement strand
ATCATCACTAGTGGTATTATGGTATTTGTATATCCAGCTAACGGTGTTATGAATAGGACAATATTTTACAAAGTATTTAAAGATTATGTGTTAAGCATGAAAGTTTTAGGAAATATATGTGTTTTGAGTAATAAGTACATAGATTTTATCTATAACTACCCCTAAAAAAAGTCTTGAGCCAAAATAAATAAAGAACTTGGCATTAGAAGGTGATTTAGGCCACGTTATACTGTTTGAACCCAATTAGCTTACCCAAAAAATTATTATCTTTAGTCACCCACTAGAATTTGACCCCTTGCATGGCACAAAATTGAAGATTGACCGTAATGCACCGCCGAACCCTAGAGCGCCGTCAGGCCGCCAATCCTAGCCCCCGCTGCCGCACAGGCTCATCCGCCCCGGTTCGTGACCGCTTTGCGCCGCTGGTAAGTGAAAAATACACCCTCTATGTTGGTAATCTGCCTCCCTCGATCACGACAGATTGGTTGGGCAGACATGCCTGGATTGTGGACTGCTATCTATTGAAAAGCCCTAATAGTTTTGGAAGAGTTTTTGGATTTGCCACGTTTACCTCGCAAGCCGATGCAGAAAAATCCATTAGCATCATTGATGGAACATCGCTTATGGACTATCGATTGTTTGTGAAATGGGTGAAACATATGAATCAGGGCTTTCAAAGAAATGAGCATAACCAATCGCGTACGGAGCCAAGGGAAGCATCTCGTCGTAAGGAGAAGCCAGCTGCCTCGCATTCTAGTAATGTTATACCCCCACCCCCTGAGGTTGCCGCTACCTCAAGCATCGTCAAACACCCAATTGCAATTGGGTTACCGTCCCGCAATATCACTGATAAATTGCGATGGAGTGTTATTGCTATTGATTGCTCTCCAGTCTCCGGTTCCTTTCTTCATGAGGCTCCATGCATATTGGTGTTCATTCTTTGCGCAATCATGTTTTTGTGCTTTCCTTTTTCGAGGAGTGTGTGCTTCAAGCCATGAAAGACTCTGGATGGTCATGGCTATCTCAATGGTTTGTTGCTTTCTATGATTGGAGTCATTTTAAGCGTCAAGGTAGTCGATTATGTTGGATGAACATTCGAGGCATCCCCCTGCATGTCTAGAACTCCAATACGGTGAGAAGTATTGTCAAACACTTTGGTGATCTTGTGATAATCCATCCCACGTTCGATCTCAGATTTACTTTCGACACTGCAGGTTCTTATTCACCTTAACTCCTTTGATCCAGTGTCCCGCACCTCTAAAGGGAAGGTTAAAAAGAAAACTTTTCATATTGCGCTCTCGGAATGTGGTCCCCAAGATCTCCATCCCTTTCTCTCTCATGATCATGCTAGTCTTGATTCAAGCTTCTCATCCCCGAGTACTCCCAGAAGTGAAAATTTCAAAGCCACTGATCTCCCCCCAATCCAAACGTGCATGGGTCCTCTGAGATGCATAGACTGGTTGAATCTAACCCGGGCCCATGTCTTAATGGTCCAAATATGGGTTCTGGGCCCAATGATTGCTTGTCATCAACTCCTGCTGATCATGCATAATCTAAATGCCACAACCCTAACATCAATCTGATCTCGCTTCTTCCACATGTCCCCCGTCGACGAAACACTGCACCAAAACAAGTTATGTCCCTACGACCACCCAAGCGAGTGATGATTCTGGCGCGGATCAGCCTTATGAGCCATAATAAACTGGCCTCCTACTTCGTCATTGCATGAATCAGTGACCCGGCCTCACCTACACAATCAGCTTCAGCCATTCTCGACGTTTGTAAGAGCTCAGGGGGCAGTTTTAAGGGATCAGATTCGAAAGTCAACGAGAAACTTCATGCTACCGAAGTTGCCTCCACAAGACAGTAGACAACTTCGTGTGTCGATATGCCCTCCATGACTATTCTCTCATGGAATATTATGGGAGCCTCGGCACAACACAAAAGAGACTGTTTGCGGGCTCTTATCCGTAAATCAAAATGCAGTGTTGTTTTTATTCAGGAGAGTAAACTCCATGAGCTCTCGAGTTTTGAAGCTAAGAGTTTTTGGTCTATTCCATCTTTGCAATTTTGGCTATCTTCTTCAAATGGTAGGTCGGGGGGCTTGATCACTTTATAGGACTTTGGTGTTTTCGAGCTAGAATCATTCTTTATCAACACAAGTGTTGTTAGCATTGTTGGTTTTTGGAGGACTTTTGAATGTAAGTGCCTCCTCGTTAATGTGTATGCGCCGTTACAGGAAGCGGACAAAGAAGCTTTGTGGGATCTTCTTTCGAATTCTATCAATGATGCTCAGTTACCATGCCTCATTGGTGGAGATTTTAACTCAGTTTGCACGCCCTCCGAGCATAGCAGTGGCTTGGCATCGGCCCCGTCTATGGAATCTTTTAATCAATTCATTAGAGATTGCGGCCTTTTTGATTTACCGCTATCGGGGAGGTTGTTTACGTGGTATGGTTCTGAATCGAGTGCGAGTCATATCGATCAGTTTTTGTTATCTTTGGACTGGCCTTATCCCATAGGCTCTATGTGTCTCTCGGGTCTCTCTAGAGGTTTTTCGGGGCCTCGGCCGTTTAATTTTTTGAATGTTTAGGTTGGTCACGACTCATTTTATGGGACCGTTTCAGATGCATGGAATTCTTTCTCTATCATTGGGCAGCCCATTTTTTGGCTATGGTCAAAATTGCATCATGTGAAAGGTGTCTTGAAACATTGGAATTTTAGTACATATAGGAATTTGGAACACACTATCAAGAACTTGGAGTCAACTTGATGAGATAGACATTGAAACGGAAGCAGGTCCTCTCGGCTCTGACTCTCTTTCCTACCGTGCTGCTATATTAACGGACCTTCACTCCAAGTCCGCTGAGCTTTCAGCTATATGGAAACAGAAATCGAGAGTAAAATGGCTCCTTGATGGTGATCGCAACACAAATTTTTTCCACAAAATCGCATCTTATAGGCAAGCTAGGAATAAGCTTTTGGGTATAAAGCATCGAGTGGTCTTGATCACAAACCCGAAAATCATTAAAGAGCTTTCTCGGTCGTTATTCCGGGAGTGTTTGTCTTCAGCCGGTTCTGATCAGGCCAGTCTGCCTCACCTTGATTTCAAGCAGCTTCCGGTTTCAGCTCAGCAAGATCTTGAAAGGCCGGTTACTCTCGATGAAATTTGCTCAGTGGTTTTTGGTTTTGATGGTTCGCGTGCGCCAGGACCTGACAGATTCAGTTTGTTATTTTATCAGCATTGTTGGGACATTATCGCTCAAGATCTTCTCTTTTTTGTTCAATTCTTTATGGACACGGGTGACATCGGTAAGGGTTTGAGCTCTGCTTTCCTCACTTTAATCCCAAAATCGGATTTGCCTCAAAGTTTCAATGATTACCGGCCTATCAGTTTGGTATCAGGCCCTTATAAAATTGTTTCAAAATTGTTGGCCAATCGACTTAAGCCGTATATTGGGTCTGTTATTAGAAAGATTCAAAGTGCCTTCATTAAAGACCGACAAATTCTTGACAGTGTATTTATCGCGGGGGAGGTTATTCACTTGGTAAAGCTTACTCGCACTCAGGCGGCAATTTTAAAGCTTGATTTCAACAAGCATTCGACAGATTGGATTGGTCGTTCATTGATTTTTGCTTAGCTTCAATGGGTTTTGGTTCTCGGTACCGGTTGGGTATGAAGTTGCCTCACTTCTCATATTTCCGTGCTTGTGAACGGGTCCCCCTCCAAAGATTTCAAGACCTCCCGCGGTGTTAATCAAGGTTGTCCCCTGTCTCCGTTTCTTTTTATTACAGTGGCTGAAGCGTTGTATCTATTACTTTCACACGTTGAAGCTCATGATCGTATAGTCGGCATTAAAATTGGGAACTTTTTGGTCTGGCCCCTCCAATTTGCGGATGATACGGTGCTTTTTCTTGATCTATCACACTCGAAAAATTCGGTAATAAACTTAAAGGCTATTTTACATCTCTTTCAGTTCACTTTCGGTTTATGCATTAATTATAATAAGTCCCGGCTAATTGGCTTAAATGTCCCTCCTGACCGACTTTCCTCTTTGGCTGCTGATCTCGGTTGTCAAATTGCAAAGTTGCCATTCAATTACCTCGGCTTTAAATTAGGGGCTAACCCCAGGCGCCTTAGTTCTTGGAGTGGTATTATTGAGCGGTTTCAAAATCGGCTTGCTTTATGGAAATCTAAATACATTTCGATGGGGGTCAGCTCACTTTGATTCATTCTACTTTGACACCTCACCCATTATTTTACATGTCCCTCTTTCGGGCTCCAAAATCGGTCATTGCTCTTGTTACCTCTAGTCTGATTCATGAGGGGCTTGCTATTTGACAATTGCACTTTGTGAATGTTAGTTTGATGGCAAAGTGGTGGTGGCCGTTTGCTACCCAATTAGATTCTTTTTGGAAACAGCTTCTTTGTGCCAAGTACGGGTGGGAGCCGGAATCATGGTCCTTGCAAGTACTTAATTCGAGCAGTCTTTCCCCTATTATGTGTGGGATAATTGAGTTTCATAACCTTCTAGGCTTCTTGGATGTCATAGGATCAGGCAATATGAGACGGGTGCTTGGTGACGGGATCTCAATCAGGTTTTGGTCGGATCTTTGGTGCTCCGATACGGCACTAAAGCTCCTCTTCCCTCGTATGTTTATTCTGTGTAGTTTCCAAACAGCGTCGGTTACTTTCATCATGAGCCGGCTGTTCTCTGCCCCCTCTCCTTATTCCGGCGGCGTATGCGGGGCTGGGAACTAGGGAATTTTGCTGAGTTCTTGGCTGCCTTGCCGCAGGCATTTCCGGCCCACACCAGACCAGATCATTTGGTCTGGTCTCATTCGCGTATCGGTAAATTCAGTACAAGGAAAGCATACGGCGTTGTATATGCAAAGCCCGAGAGTTCGTTTCGCTTGCTTTAAAGCTATTTGGAAGGTCGCGATTCTACCAAAATTTCAGTGTTTCGCGTGGCTTGCGGTAATGGATTGTGTGCTTTGCTCAGTTTTTTTGGCTGTCCGTGGGGTATTGCCGGACGGAGCTTCTACCGTATGTCCGCTCTGTGACTCCGCACCGCAAAGCTGCTCCCATTTCGTGTTGGCGTGTCTGTGGTCGGCTCGTGTCTGGTCTGGTGTTCTCAGCTGGTGGAATATATCAACTTGCTTGTCCATAATTGTTCTCTGTTACTGTCAAGTTGGTGCTCCTTTTTTTTGGGCACAAAGCTGGGTGTTAAGCTCTGGTCCTCCATTTCCCTTATCACTTTGTGGCATATTTGGTTGGCGCGGAATGGGTTGGTTTTTAATCAATCGTTCCCGAGTGTGGACGATACTCTCTTTCGTATTAAGAGCCTCTCTTACTCTTTGATCACTGCTTTCGATAGGTCCTTTTGTATTTCTTTTTCACTCTCATTGTGGGTCTCAAATCCGTTAGCTTGCTTAGCTTGAGGATTGAGATGGCACTCTTTTGTACTTTTATTTATACCTTCGGGTTTTATAATAAAAGGTACCGCTCGCCTATAAAAAAAACAAAATTGAAGATTCATGATTGTTCAATCTACCATTGTTAACCAATAGTAATTGCGCTATAAGACTCATTGCTTTCATAAACTATAACCATTATAATAACGGTGGCGGAGAAGTCGCAAACAGGAGAAACGATTGGAGTCGGAGAGGTGCTCGGAGCCGAAGTTAGAAAGAGACGCTCAGAGTCCAGAGTGAGTTAAAAAAAAAAAAAACAAGAGTGAGAGTTTTTTATTTTATTTTTCACTTATTTTTGTAGTTTTGTATAAAATTGAGAGTATACTGTAACATGCCTTTAGTGCATAGTAAGCCCAATTTTAGAATAAAATCATTTGTTGCAGTTAGTATAGGCCCAACTTAAAATGCTGTTTAAAATTCACTATAAGAAATTTGACATTTAATGACAATTTATTTTACTACGCACATAATTTTGTTATTTATAATTGCTTGAAGATGACAATAGTTAAAAATGACAAATTTTAAGCATGTCACTATTACTATATAATTTTGTCATTATTTAATATATTTAGTGACATTAAAAAAATATTGCCACTGATAAATTTGGAGGCAAAAATTTGTGTAATAATTTTGGAGGGGAGTTTTTTTCTCGACAAAATAATGTCAATTGATGACGATTTCATCGTCATGGTAGAAAATATGTTTTACGACAATCCTTATTTGTCTTAAATTAATCAAGAATAATCATGACAAATCATATTTTTCCATATTATATATATGTTTTTACAGTTCATCTTCGTCATAATTAATGGTAAAGAAGTGACAAATTATAATAGTGAAATAACTTTTGTAATAAAAATTGTTAAATAATTACTTGTTAGGGTTTTATTATTAGGAGGAAAAATAAAACCCTAAACCCAAACCCTATATTTAGCGCCGCTCACCTCACTCTTGTTCTCTCTATGCAGTGAAGTAACTCAAGTATGTATCTAGTAATCTCACTCTCATCACTTCCCTGGCTTTATGCGGTCTCTTTTATACTTCTATTCAAATAGCAATAATCTTTTTCTTCTTTTAAAGTCATTCATTGGATCAATCTTAAGTTTTTGGAATTTTTACTGCCGGCGTACTTCTTTTGAGTTTATTCTCTGGGGTTGAACTACTCCGCCACACGAGTTTTAATGGTACGTTCGTTATGATACTATGAATTACACTTTCAAAATTTTGTGCCAAGAGATAACATTAGATTGATCATGATGACCAACTCCTTTCGTCGGTTGTTTTATCCCAAAATTTTTACAACTCAAATATTTATAATTTATTGAACTTGTTTTGGCTTATGTATTGTTGTGTGGATCTGCTCTTATAATTAATGCTTATAAATTGTACTTGTCATGTCTTTGCAGACACATGGTCAAGATTATCCAAAATAGAATAACAGGTGTTACACACTCATTAATGATCAATTACCAAGCATACATTTTTGTTGCTCTAGATGTTTGAACAAAACATGAAGTTGGAGATGAAGATGATAACGAGGATTGGAATGTTATTTAGTTTCATGATACAAGTAGAAGACTGTCATTTATTTTATGTAAACTAAATTTGCTAGGGAACATGTTAGTGCTTTCTTTTTTCTTTTTTTTTAAATACATGTTAGTGCTTTCTATGAACTTATTCAAAGTTAATAGATATTATTTTTGTTCTATGAAATTTTGTACCCAATTTAATATGTCAATAATATATTATTTTCATTGGAATTGTTAACATAATGAAAATTATTATATGTCATCAATTATTTATTTTTAGACACGAAAACAGTTTTGAACGTCATGATTTGAATAATCATACGACAATAATATTAAATGTCACTAACACTTATTCCACTATTATATTGATATTCGTCACAATAAATATCTCATTAGTGACGAAACCCATTTTTTCATTTAAATATTTAACATTTGATGACAACATATGCTTGAGGTGACAAAAAATTTCCTCCAAAAGTGACAAAATAAGAGTCACAAAAACTAAAAATACAGCAACGAGTTTATTTTTTGTCATTTAAAAATAAATTTTGATGGCGAAAGTAAATAATCGTCACATATACAAAATATGCACATGCTGTGACGATCGTTGTGACAGTAAATTTTTGTCATATATTATTTATAGTGACGAAAAATCATGTTTTCATGACAAATTTTCTACATCAAGAAATGATAAATCTCTTGTAGTGATTGCAACCAGTAACCGCGATTATATGCCCAAGATGTTGTAGTGACTTGATTATCTTTATAGAAAAGTAAATTGTTTATAAGTCCCATATTGAAAAAACATTAAAAAAAAAATATAAAGTGAAGTGCAAGTATATAAAGTTTAGAAAATTGTGTAAAAGTCGCACATCAGAAAAGTGAAGAGTTGATGGAGTAAGTAACATCTATACATATCACATCTTGTTATAACTAAAGTATAATAGTGATAATCATAATGATTGCTATTAGTTTTTGTTATCAGTTATTGAGTGATTTTGAGTAATCAACGAAAAATGAAAGAACATTTAAGCTTGAAGCAAGGAGAAAACGCCAAATTGTTAATGTTGATGAGGAGGCAGCACCTTATGTATCCTCACTATCTTTAACATACTTTAAATTTCCATTTGTGAGCTTATGTCTTGTCTCATAAGCAAAATTAAAAGAAAAAATTGATCAAACTTTTTACACTGACATAATATATATTCAATTTATAATTCTATATTATATTTTTAACATTCAATTTTAATTTACAAGTTAGTGAAAATAATTGTATTAGTCAATTCCAATGGGGATCCTCCTTCTTCTCCCCAAAGTGGCGGCTAGGGTTATAACAAGCGGCAGATTTGAGACGCCTCTTCCAAGCTCTTACGGCAGCTCGGCCGCTGGAACTCTCGCCACTGCTTTTTTCCCATCTCTTCTTTCTCTTCATCGTTTGAAATTGTGGTCTTTCCGTCCTTGTGACGTGTTATGCTACTATTAGCAGTTAGGGTTTATAGTTTGAATAATTAAAGGCGGTTGTGGTCTTTATTTTCAGATTGTTTGGCGGCTAACCAGTGCATCGAGATCGCTGGTCGAGGGCTTGATTTTCTGACTAGGATTGTTGTCTAAGGTCATGGCTTGCTGTTGAGGTTTGGTATCGACTAATTGCAGATCTGGTTTTGGCCCCAAATAAGTAATGTCGGATCTCGAGATAGGATCCGGGGTGGCATATTGTTATGGTTTGCTAGTTTGAGTTTGTCTACAGTTAGCTTGTTTTTGTTTGTTTTTTAGTTATCAATTTTGAGAACGTGTTGTTCTTTTTTGGTTTTAGATCAGCGAATGTAGTGGCTCCCAATAGGGGTTCTAATTTTTCATCTTGGCTTTGTTTCCGGGTGGTCTGGTCCCCTAAATGTAATTCAAGTTTTGAGTATTGATTAATATATTATTGTTCTCGTTTAAGAAAATTAGATACACATATGACTTATTAAACTCAAATGGCATGAAAGAGGGGTTGAGTGCAGGTAATGCATGAGGTGTGGTGATAAATCCACCCTAGTAAATGAACAATCCACTCCTTGTTAACAACATGGACAAAATTGCTCATCTCCACTGTCTTTCCCTACAATTTAAAGTTCGATTGTACTGATAAAATCCTCTTTTCAGTCCATCTCTCTTACATTTGTGTTGCATGCTTCAAGCTCCTTTCCAATTCACCTCAATCAATTCAAAATTAAGCTTAAAAACTGCAGCTTCCAACAATTGTACAAACAATGCCTATAACAGTAAGCAAAGAACACTCCATCAACAAAATTATGGTATCTAACATAAATCAATTTACTATAGTTTTGATGTTTGTTTGGTGTCAAATCTTGTGGAGATTTGAAAAATGAAATTCAGAATGTCCTTATTAATCTTGGTACAAAAGTATTAACATTTATGTTCTGTGTGTACGCAATTTCTTAATAATTGTTAGATACTTGGACCGACTATCGTACTTAATTTCTTCCATGGTTGCCATATGTATGCCTCATAGCTATAATTATGTGAGCATATATACCTCATATTCATTATCCTCTTCCATACAATATGCAACTTACTTCTCTGAGGTTCATCACCTTGAATTGTTCATGAATTGTATTCATCACCTTTACTTCCAAATTTAGACCAGACTCTTGAGAGCATTTTATATGTTGTCTAATGTATCATTTAATTTCAAAGTGGTTACTATGTCTCCTCTATATATAGTTATTCTAAATGAGGAACCTCCCCTATACCTTTTTCTCTATAATATGTCCCACCTTGGCATATCCAAAACGAATATCTGAACCACCAACATATACATTAACCATATTTTGTAGATTAATTTACAAACCCTCGTAGAAAGCGATAATATAATCCTTCTTGAAAGCCTCATTGTTAAGGCATCTATTTAGTATCACTATCAAAAATACTGTATTTTCCAAACAATTTTGCTAGCAAGTTGCGAGCAAAAGTGGCTTGCAAGCAAGTGTCCGAGCAATATATTGCTCACAAAAGGCTATACCTCAAATTGCTCGCAAATAACTTTTTCTCGCTAATTACGAGCAAATCGGGAGCAAACTATATGGTTGTTATTAGTGAGTAATTACTAGGATGAAGTTTGACAACCACTACAAATATTTAACCTCTCGGAATTAGTAGCCAATCTACCTCCTTGACCATTGCATTTTGCTTTTTCTAACTAAAAAATTTTTCTTCTTCTTTACCAGGTAGGCGTTCGATAACGTGGTCAAACAGTGATTGATGCATGACACCTCGGTCTATGCCTGACTTATTGTCTATTTTCCAGAAAAATGTATGTACTTTTATCTTAAGGAACTTTGTTACCTCCTTCCCTATCGTGCTGCTAAGGAAATCTTATGCGCTAGTTATTATAATTCTTTATTTTCTTTTTGTACTGCTTCTATCTCTTCCGTTGGTTAGAGTCTTGTCTTTGTGGTTGATAGAGCATTTTAAAAATATAATTTCCCTTCGTTACAGATTTTTCTGTTTGAAGTACCACTAAGATTCGACCTGACTTTCAAGCATATATAATGTTCCTTCGCGGTCAACCATTTCAAGAAAAGGTATGTAGTGTTTATGACAATGTTTAGCTTGTTTAGGTTCGGGCTTCCCACTATCATATTGGAAAAGCAGGGTTGATTTTGACGATTGTAAACATGGTCTTTGTTTCGGCTGTCGTGGCTCCCTCTATAAGTATTATCGTTAGGTTGACTATTTTCGATATTGGTACGTTGGCTTCTCTTTCCCCTTTTACACCTCATTCCTTAAGGTGTATGCTTTCCTTCGGGATCTTCATTTGGTCGAATTAGGCTTAGAATACAATTTTTGTTGATCTTTCTCTCACTACAAGAAAAAATGTTTAATAGCGAAGGAATCAGAGACGGAACCGATTCGTCGCTGATTAACGACGGTGATCACGAGAAAATTGTCACTGATTTGGCACAGGAAAAGTCCCATTTTTTCACACGAAATGCTTAGTGACGGACGTTACTGTCGCTAATGTTGGTCGTTCTCTTCACTGACGGACCTAACCATTACTGATAACCGTCGCAAATTGTTTAAGTGAAAAACGTCATTTCTTCTAGGGTTTTCAAATCAGCGACGCACCTTCCGTCACTGAGTCTGTCGCTGGTTATAAACATAAACAAAGGCCACACCTTCTTCTTCCTCATTTCGTCTTCTCTCTCTCTCTCTCTCTCTCTCTCTCTCTCTCCTATGTCAGACCACCCTCTATCAAGCCATTTTCGGATGATTAACAAATTTTGTTAACATATTAAAAATGGAAGGATAAAATGGTAATTTTAATTAACAATTAAAATTCTGTGTATCAATTAACATGTGACACATGATATTTTAATTTTAATAACAAAATTTGTTAAGATTGTCACGTAAACGCTCATGTATGTTAAAAACATTATTTAATTATTCTAAAATGACACATTAGCGCCATGTCTACACCACTAACGAAGCATTTAATTTCAACTAACGACAAACAAATTTTTGACCCAATACATCAAAGATTAGGGACCTAGCGGATTACTTAAAGTACAAGGACTAAAACGATGACTTTTTACAAGTTCAAGAACCTTTTATATTGTTTATTTCGTAATCGTTAACTTTTTTCCTCTGACGACACACGACCTATGTCCCGCTTCTAGGTTCTCTACATGTACTATGTAAGATAATTTTTTTTTTAACTTTTAAGATTTAAATATACTTTTCAATCACTTAGACATATTTTATAAATGGATAAAGCACCAAGATAGGCCCTAACTATCAAGAATGGACCAAAATAGTCCCTATACTTTAAAATGAACCAATTTGGTCTATGTACTAACAATTTTTGAACCAAAGTTGTCACCGTCGTTAGCTTCAGTTAAAATTGAACGTTAGTTCACCGGAAATTTAATTTTGTTTGCCGGAAAATTCAAATCTTCATCGGAAAATTCATATTTTCACTAAAAATTTCAATTTTGCCGGAAATTCATGTCATCGCGGAAAAACTCATAATATTGCCAAAAAAACGTATATCATCGTCGAAAATTTCATATTGGTTAATATCTTCGTCGAAAACTTCATATTATTGCTGAAAAATTCATATCATCGCCGTAAAACTTATACTATTGCCGGATACGAGTTTTCGAGGATGATACGAGTTTTTCGGCAACAATATGAATTTTATGACGATGATATGAGTTATTCGACGATGATACGAGTTTTCCGGCGATGATATGAACCAATATGAATTATCTGAGAACGATTTGAGTTTTCTGGTAATAACATGAACTTTCCCGCGATGATATGAACTTTCGGCAAAAATGAATTTTCTGAAGAAGATATGAATTATTCGGTAAAGATGTAAATTTTTAGGCCAAAAAAATATGAATTTTTCGATGAACTAACGGCGGGAACTACTTTAGTTCAAAAATTAATATTACATGGACCAAATTAGTTTATTTTAAAGTAGAGAAACTAGTACATGTACTATTTTGATGCTTTATTCTTTATAAATTAAAAACTTTAATTATAAGATTTTTTCTATAAAAAAAAAAAATGAAAGTGACCATGGTAATAAAGAGAAATTGGTAGATAGAATATTTCCACATGTAAAAGCTAGCTACCAAATAGTTATAGCATCATAAAAATCATCATCACACATACATGATGCATGTCTGTCTTCA
>JAYMTA010004384.1:0-12709 GCA_036897625.1 Pelargonium cotyledonis | reverse complement strand
CTCCTCCTGCAACCGCTTGTCTCACAGGACCCAATCTGCTCTTGTTTCTTCAACAGACTCGGACAACTCATCCATTTGAGCTTGGAGGGCTGCAACAGCCTCCTTTGTCGTATTCTTCAAATGGGCGTACCTGTCAAGGATCCCATCAAGTGAAGCATTCACTCGATGCAGGATATCTTGCTGGAAAGCTTCCAGCCTAGAATTAAAGAGGGTGTCTTTGTCCTTCAACTCCTGCTCGCATGCATCAATCCTCTCCTTCAGTTCTGCATCGCTTAGCTCCATCCTTACCAAGCGTTCTTCCAGCGCTACGTAACTCTCACGAGATTGGTCCCGTCCTCTTCTTCCTACACTAGTGTTGCGGAGTTGCGAGTCTTGGACAGCTGCCTCAACTTCTTCCTGACTCGGCAGCTTACCCTCACGCCCTTCGCCCACACTCTCAACCTTTGATGCCATTCTTGGTAGTTCAATAGCAGCAACCTCAGCTCTGATACCACTTGTCATGGACCGAGAAGAACGGACCCGCGAGGCGCCCCTAATCCCCCGTTTCCGGAGAAAAGGGACCAGCCTTATCTATGGGCGTCAAGCATAATAAGCACATATCCTGGCAAAAGAGGCTATACCTGCACAAGTATCAGCTGGTCAACATCCGTCTCGCAAGTATTAGAGTATGCCGCATGGCTAAGACCCATCCTTTTGGCTCCTGGGGGAGACCATTCCCGCGGAACGTGACACTATGCAATCACTGAAGCGCGTATATGTGACAATTAATCAGGCTAACCAAAAAAAATCTTGTGACTCAAACATTTTTTTGTTCAAATAATTTTGTTTGAGATATTATTACGATTTTGTGGCTGTAATTCAAAACTTGAAAAATTAATCTCACAAACAAACAAATAACGAATTACATAATAAAACAACACCGCTTTAACGACCATAAGTGTGTATAAGTAATAATACACGATATGTTATATTTTTATTGGAATTAGCTTATACTTAGTGAGTATTTTCTCTTAAACTAATTTAGTAAGTGTTAGATTTTATTTTATTTTTTACCGTTAGTAAGTGATAGCTTAGTTTATTAACCTACCTAATAGGAATTATTTAACAATGTTTTTTGAAAAGTTAAATATTTTTTTTAGGATACAAGGAATATATTATTAGATTGCTCTGTTGTTATTCAAAACTTGAAATATTCCTCTCCGAGCCTAATTGACCACTAATTACACAACAAAACGAAAAAACGCTGTCGTTTTGATCACATTAAAATATATCGTTGAAGCGCCAAAATCTGTATAAATCAGTGATATCGCAGTCCCTGTCTCTCATTTCAAATTTCAGAAACCCTCAGCACTCTTTCTCTGTTGTAAAAGCTATGGAGAAAGGATCGGCACCGACCATTTGTTGCTCCAAAGAGCACCAAAAGATCTACGAGGACTGGTTCAGCGTTTTCGATTCAGGTCTGTTTCTTCTCTTTCTTCGTTTTCGTGCATTTTCTACAATTTCTGATTTTGTTTGGTGATGTGTAGATGGCGATGGTCGTATTACTGGAAACGATGCCACCAAGTTCACCATGTCCAAACTCACTCGACCTGAGCTTAAGCAGGTTTTATTTATTTATTTTTTTTAAAAAAATTCAGGTTCTTTCTTTTTTTCATTGATTGAATTGATTCTATTTGTAGTTTACCTAGAAGAGAGTGATTTTTTTTTTTTTTTGAAATTGTTAATGTTTGATGCGTTTGGATGATACTGTTATTTACTATCTCTCAAGTTTTGTTTATGGAAAGAAATTAGGGGATTTGAAAGTTGAACATCTTTTTGGAAATTAATTCCTTATATAGTTTGTTTTGTGTGTGTGGTATGAGAAGTGGCTTGAGTTTACACTTGTGCAGTTGGTAGTTTGTGATTAGCTTGTTATCAGATAACTAATTGATCTGTTTTCAGTGATGTTTTTGCTGATTTAGGCATTTTTGGGGTAAATATGTCCTCCTAATTGCTCCTTTTTTTTTTCTTCTTTTCTCCTGAATTTGGTTACCTTTGTTTATTAATGATCTCGGAGATGCTTAGCTATCAAATCCATTGGAACAAAACTAGGGACATGGTTTTCTTATTTTAGGAATGAAAAAGTGCCAATTGTAAGGGACTTTAGTTCACAAGCTATTAATAGTATTTTGCGTGAGATTCTGTGTTATCAAGTGACTTCTTGTGTGTGTGTGTGTGTGTCGTGTGTGTGTGTCGGTTTTGCTATTCAACCTCCAGTTTCTGTGGGATCTTTGTTTGGCAATGCAACATAACACCATCTTAGAATGTATAGATAATTGCAATTTTCTTAGACTTAATATTGTGAGTATCATTTTGTTTGACTGATTAGATTGGATATTTTGAAATTCACTTTTACTTGTTTTCTGGTCATGCAGGTTTGGGCACTTGCAGATTCCAAGCGTCAAGGATTTTTGGGTTTTGATGAGTTCATTACTGCAATGCAGGTTGTTATTGCAATATTGTCCATCTGCTTGGTTTTAACTTGTAACAACTTAACATTTGTATAACTGTTGCAATGACCAGCTGGTTTCTTTGGCACAAGCGGGATGTGACTTAAAATCATCAGATATCCTTCGAACCGCAGGTAAGTATAATCATATACTTATTATGACATATTCACATTTCATGCATTTTATAGCAGACAACAGATAGTACCATGTAATTGACAGGTTTTCTCATTTCCATAATGAAACTTGCACTAATATGTATCTCAATTAGAAAATTTGATAGAAACGAGTTATCGGGATCTTGATGTTTTGAAGATAAACTTGAACATGTAATCCTGAGCAGTATTCTTTTAATTAACCAGTATTTCTGGAAAGGTTTAGCTCAATATGGTGCATGTAAAAATATTGTTTATCTTGTGTGTCGTTGGTTTTGTTTTGTCATATTGATGCATTTTATTCTATGCTATAACAGTTGAAATGGAAAACATTGAACCTCCATCAATGGAAGGATTGGATGCCTTAGTAGCAGTAAGCAACCTTCCTGATTGAGCTTTATACATTATACTTGCTTAAATGAACTTTCTTCTTTATTGGTGAGAAATGTCTTATTCTCATTAAATTTGCTATTCTTTCTTCAGAAAAACAAGGCCTCAAAAACAAATAGTGTGGCTGACACAAATGGAAATGGTAAGAGGTTCTTCTATTGTTTTACTTTACAAGTGCCACATTATGTATTATGAAAATTGTGCAGGAACTGCCCTTCCACAGTCGCAATTGCAGTTGAAGTCCCGACCATCTCCAGCGGCTCAGTGGTTCACTCCAAAATCTGCGAAGAAGGTAGATGTTTGTTCATTATGGATTTAATAATACAAAATTTCACAATACTGACTTTAGAGTGAATGTCTGTACCATAAGTGTGGTACTTCATTTCACTTTGATCATTCTTTCACCCAAATTTTTTATGAAAACTATTATGCTAATCAAGTAATCATTTTTCAGGCACCAGTGGTTTCAGTTACATCTATAATAGATGGTTTGAAGAGACTGTACATTGAGAAACTAAAGCCGTTGGAAATGACATATCGTTTTAATGATTTTGTATCTCCACCACTGGTAAGTGTACTTCGTAAAATTGTTGACTTTCAATTAAGAGAAGGATAAAGTTGAATTTGTGTTTGTCCCTTTCGCGACTAATTGGACTCCATAAATATAAATCTTTTGTCAACACCTAATTTACTTTAGGTGCATAAGCTTTAATTAATATGGGGATTGGTATATGATTTGTTATCATCAGACAAACAGTGACTTTGATGCCAAACCCATGGTGATGCTTTTGGGCCAATATTCAACTGGCAAAACTACATTCATAAAACACTTGCTGAGATGCAACTACCCAGGTTTGTTAAGCTCTTTCACTTCCTAGCTTTTGTTTTTCAGATCTAAACAATTGACAATTTGACCCATTCTCTTGACAGGAGCTCACATTGGACCAGAACCTACAACTGACAGATTTGTTGTGGTCATGGTATGATTAGTAATAGTCATGCTATGTTAGAACTTATATATGAAAGTACTTAGGTTTGAATGAACAATTTTGGAGATTGTTTTCACTGCTTCTATTCAATTATTATATAAGAAAGTATATGTCTTTTATTTCTCTTTTGAATTGTGGCGCAAGATAAAATCGAAATGGTCATGTATACGATGAGTTATATGCAACAGAGATCCATAATGTGGTGTGTTAGGAATATAATAAATCATTGTGGTTATGTACTCAGTCTGGACCTGATGAAAGGAGTATTCCTGGGAACACCATTGCTGTTCATGCTGACATGCCATTTGGTGGTCTTTCAACTTTTGGAGGAGCATTTTTATCAAAATTTGAATGTTCTCAAATGCCACATCCAGTAAGTTATAAATTTGTGTTTCTTTTGATGAACCTGTTGCATGACAATTCATTTTTGTATCATCTTTTTCCACATTGCGTGCAGCTCCTAGATCAGTTTACTTTGGTGGACACTCCTGGTGTTCTGTCTGGTGAAAAGCAACGCACACAGAGGAGTTATGATTTCACTGGTGTTATATCATGGTTTGCAGCAAAATGTGATCTCATTCTTCTTCTGTTTGATCCCCACAAGCTTGATATTAGTGATGAATTCAAGCGCGTAATTGCATCTCTACGTGGTAATGATGACAAGATACGCGTGGTTCTAAATAAGGCTGACCAAGTTGATACCCAACAAGTAAGCTATGTTGCAATCAATCCATTAATTTTTGTTGTGCTTGTACCCTACTGATAGCAATATTTAATCGATTTAGTCAGTCTGTTTACACTCTAATTTTATATTATAGCTCATGAGAGTGTACGGGGCATTGATGTGGTCACTTGGGAAAGTTTTGAATACCCCTGAGGTGGTTCGTGTTTACATTGGGTTGGTTCCTTCATCTTTCATTGGTTCTTTTATCATTTAGCAACAATTTGGTTTACTTTAGGCTACTTTATGTCATTTGATTTTGATATCCTTTGACATGATTATATTAGTTCATTACAATAATTTGTGACCACCTAATGTTTCATTTGTATCCATAGCTCATTCAACGACAAACCCGTTAATGAAGAAGTTGTTGGTCCGGTGGGACGGGAACTTTTTGAGAAAGAACAAGATGACCTCCTCACTGATTTGATTGAGACTCCAAAGAAGGCTTGTGATCGCCGAGTATGCTTCTATATCATATTTTCTCTAACCATGTTTTGCGATTGTGGCCTATGCATATTTGATTGCCAAAATCTCATAGTGTTTGCATATTGCAGATCAATGAATTCGTCAAGCGTGCAAGAGCCGTGAAAATTCATGCATACATTATGAGTCATCTTAAGAAGGAGATGCCTTCCATGATGGGGAAGTCTAAGGCTCAACAACGCCTTATTGATAATCTTGAAAACGAATTTGCTAAGGTATGTCTTTCTTTCTCAAGAACGCATAATATTTACATTTTATCATAGTGTGCTAATAACTAATAATCACATTATATATGACCCGACTAAACAGGTCCAAAAGGAATATCATCTTCCTAAGGGTGATTTTCCAAGTGCTGAGCAGTACAAGGAGGTGCTGAAAGTTTACAACATTGATAAGTTTGAGAAACTGAAGCCGAAAATGATACAAGCTGTGGACGAGATGCTTGGTTATGAAATTCCTGAGCTTCTGAAGAATTTCAGAAACCCATATGAGTGAGTTTTGAAAGTAAAATGCAGCAATCTAATAAATATTTTGGTGGTACATGCTGCTTCTGTTAGGTAGTTTTCATTCATTAGTCATTGATCTGTTATCAATGTTATGGTGTATATTATTTGGTTTTACCTTTAGAGAATATGTCGAGACAAAATGCTCTTATATTTGTTAAATAAACCTATCTGGTATTATATTGCATTTTCTAACAGTTAGCCATGACTCACTTTTGTCCCTTCTACTTATATTTTATGTTCAATTGTTGTGTATATGAAGCATATGCCTTGTACATATGCTACAAGTGAACAGTGCAAAACGACATATGCTACAAGTGAACAATGCAAAACGAAAACTTACACTATCTTTTGAACCATATCAATGGAATGAGTTTGTCGATCTCATTAAAAATTGCATATGATCGAGACTTAGTCAAGGCATAAAAGAAATAATTCGAGTATGTTAATCAATGAGCTGACATCACTTTATTGATTTGACTGACTCTCGACTATCTAAACTTTGTGTAAGATTTTTTTTTTCTCTTAATACGAAAATATGCAAATTTTGAACATATAAGATTAATATAAAGCATTTATTAACTTTTCTGTAAAAGAAAATTCAAATCGAATTTTCAACTCTCTTATCCAATGGACATCAGTTTGGTCAATCATTAGATCGTCAATATCTAGAAAGAAGAAGATCCAACGGCTGTATGCTCACGGCTTCTTCTTCTTATTCTTCATCCTTAAGTCTGAAAACGAGACACGCCATAGCCAAAGCGCCAAAGCCAAAGCCAAAGCCAGAGGTCGATCTCACTGTGGAATTTCGTATTGAAGAAATGGACAAGAGCAAGATTGGGAAGAGATTTGTTGGGAAAGTGGCGATTGTGACGGCTTCAACACAGGGCATCGGCTTCGGCATCGCCGAGCGGCTCGGCCTGGAAGGAGCTTCTGTTGTCATCTCTTCTCGTAGACAGGTTCGTCGGTGTTCCTTTCTCTAATTTAAGCTTTATTTGGTCTGGACTTCCTTTATTCTACTCGAATTTCATTTCTTCGGCAGCTCAGGAACGTTACGTTTGGTTTGATCATTTGATGCTGAAAAATTGCGATTCGTGGTAACCTCGTTAGTGTCTCTATCAGATGATCGAGTTTGATTCGATCTACTCGAATGCTTCGGTCATTTTGTGTGCTCTAGTCTTCAAAAAGTGATGTTTCTGACGAATTGAGTTGAGCTGTTTGGAGAGGTTAGAGATTAAACCATTGGATTTGAGGTATTGGATTGAGTTGACTTCATATTTGCACCTTAGTTTGGTTACTCGGAAATGGAGTGAAAACAGTTGCAGTGGTTTCCAGACACTAAATTATTCTTCAATATGATTAAACATCCACTGGCCTAGCCAAATGATTGTATAGTCTACGTAGCATAGCTCTATAGATGTTTGGTTCGATCATTTGATGCTGAAATATTGCGTTTCACTTTAACCTCATTAGTATCTCTATCAGATGATCGAGTTTAAATTCGATCTTCTCAAATGGTTCCGTCATTTGGTTGCTATTGTCTTCAAAAAGTGACGTGTCTGACGAATTGAATTGAGATGCTTGTAGAGGTTAGAGATTAAGACATTGGATTTGAGCTACTGGATGGAGTTGACTTCATGTTTGCAATTGCACCTTAGTTTGGTTACTTGGAAATGGAGTTTAAACAGTTACAATGGTTTCCAAACACCAAGTTATTGTTCAGTATGATTAAATATCCTCTGGCTTAGCCAATGATTATACAGTCTACATAACATAGCTCTATAGAAGTTTGGTTCTCTCCATGAATTTTATTTATACTTTGTTCTCATTCCAATCTTGTGCGATTGTTCTACAAAATATACATATTTGGAGGTGAAAGTATCTGTGTTTTGTTTATTGTTACAGAAAAATGTAGATGAGGCTGTTGAAAAAATCAGAGCAAAAGGAATTGAAGCAATGGGGGTTGTTTGTCATGTGTCAAATGCCCAGCAGAGGAAGGACCTTATAGACAAGACTGTTCAGGTAACATCACTTGATCATGCTTATTTATGTACATACTAATGTTTAAACATGGTTGTATGAGAAGATTGAAACTTGCTTATTTGGTGTACAGAAATATGGGAAAATTGATGTGGTTGTATCCAATGCTGCTGCCAACCCGTCTGTTGATGCTATCTTGGACACCAAAGAACCTGTCCTTGACAAGCTATGGGAAATAAATGTCAAAACCGCTATTCTTCTTTTGCAGGTAATTCTTGTCTATGGAAGTTCCTTTTACATTAGAAATGAATGTGTAAAACGGCCATTGTGACCTTGATCAGTGTTTTTCGTAACTGGTTCTCACAATCTTATGTTCTCATTTGAATCTCATTGTGAATTTTGATACTCTATTATTTCTGTAGGAAGCAGCTCCTCACTTGCAGAAGGGTTCCTCAGTTGTGTTCATTTCCTCGATTAGTGCCTATCAACCACCAGCTTCCATGGCTATGTATGGAGTAACTAAAACAGCCCTTTTGGGGCTTACAAAGGTGGGATAATAACGTCTCACGTTCTTGTTGTATACATGTTTCTGTAAGAGTTTCCTGTACCCAATATATGGTATCTAAGATCTCTTAGAATGAATCTTGTGTGTGTACCTTTCGTACTAAATTACTGAAATTATGAGTTTGATTTCAGTGACAAGAAAGATGTTTTTTTTAGGAGCTTGAATTATTCTCCATGTGCAGGCCCTTGCAGAACAGATGGCCCCTAATACTCGTGTAAACTGTGTTGCTCCCGGTTTTGTACCAACACACTTCGCAGAATTCATCACCAAAAACGAAGTAGTTGTAAGTTTATTTCTTGGTTCTAGTGTTGCCCCATCTTTTCTTGCTCTCGTTTAAAAGAGATCTTGAACACTTAATCATTTTGCAGAGGGGAGAAATCGAGCAGAAGACTTTACTTAACAGGCTTGGTACCACCGAAGACATGGCTGCTGCTACCGCCTTTATGGCATCCGACGATGCTTCTTATATAACTGGAGAAACTCTGGTGGTTGCTGGAGGGATGCCCTCTAGACTGTAGCTCCCATGTAATTTCTTTACTGATATTTCAATTACAACTTTTCTTCAATAAATGAACATTTAGCCAACATCAATAATACTATAATAGCAGGTTGTTGATTGTTTTACTTGGAAAAGCAAATATATAAAAGCACAGATGGCAACAATTTTACTTTCATGCTAGAATTGAGTGTAAATGTTGGAGCCAATTGTTGAACCCTTTCAAGCAGCTCTCCAACTTATGTACATAAAAACCAGCAAAAATAAATATCAATATGCATCATTGTCACCTTACAACATTTTTAAGCTTCTTTAGAAATGACAATCTCATATTAATCACAACTACACTATCTCTGGCAATTACATGGTCAGTGGTCTTCTTCTTGCTCTGCATCTTCTAGGTTGTTGTACATACACTTGGAAAACCTGTTGCGAAGATAGCAGTGCTCGTTCGTGGATTATATTTCCCACCCTTCCAATATTTACTTCAGCCATCAAGCTACAAAATAAAATCACGGTTAAACGGGATGTCTACACGGGAACTACATCGGCATTCTGACTATCATCATCCATCAAAATGAGACCTTCCACATATGTTGGGAGGAGGCATCGTGTCCACTCACAACCTGTAGAGACGGGCTCAGCCGATGGAACTATCATGAGCACATTCTCATGACGCTGGACTACCCCCATCACACTGATAGTACTCCCTTCTTTGATGTAACTGACACAAAATGTTCAAGCAGGTCTCATAACACAATAAACAAAAACCCTTGAATATGTCTTCTTATTAGCCTACTCATTATAGACTTAGAGCAGAAGTATTAGGACCATACCCTTCTTTTAGGCGCATTATACGGTCATCACTAGATAGATTGCGATCAGCTAGCCAGCGTAAAAAGCTAGGAGATAACTCTTTATTTTGCTGTGTTACCTCAACAACTGTAGCTGGTTGGACAAAGGGAGCGACCTTAGCTCCAAACCCTGCTTTCACCAGTGCTCTTAACCCAGATTGGAAGTCTGATACGTAAAAATCAGCCACGTATCTCTGTTCAGAAAAGCGACAAATTAGTTATTGTTTTATAGCACACACTATTAGGGCTTTCTTTATACATGGGCCAGCAGCTGGCTATAACAAGAAAAAAAGTTGAATGTTCTTATAGGCAGTATTTTTCAGGAAGATTAATCATCTCCAATGTGTATCTCGGGAACCATTTATTTCTAGTCCAGGAGCTGAATTGCTGGGTTCTTCCATCTTTTTCTTATACTTGAAAATTTTGGTCTTTGATTAAAATGCATTTAATTAATAACTAAATTATCACTTTCCAAATTTCTGACACTCAAAACGGTCAAACCATCAATAGGGAGTACTAACCTCAGAATATCTAGACCCCCAAGAAAAGCAACGGTGTTTAGGATTTGCAGATTTTCTGCCCCATCCTTTATACTCACACAATTCTGTTGAAACATACACACACCTAGGTACCCGTTGATAAGATGTTTCCAGGGGAATGCCGCCACAGGTGACGACCTACACAAAATGATACACACAAGTTACTTCTAAGAAAGAAAAGAAAAAGTATCCATCAATATACAACGGAAAAATATCATTCTTCAATTTGATCATTTATATTGTAACAAGATTCATACCGAAATGAATAAACCCATCCAAGAAACTGCCTTAGAGCATTCATTAAAATGAGTTTTTCGGACTAAAACTGTGACATAATCTTAAGATTACACTGAGAATATGCAAAGCATGGTGAAAAACTGAAACATAAACTTTTAGCATAGAAGTCATGAAACGCCCAAACAGGGAATGTAACTACGATTATAATGAATATGCTATACATATGAATACATGATGATACACTAATCGTAGTGGCACATCACAAATCACAATCTGACACGACTTATCCTGCCAGACCAGACAAATCCTGTAGGACAAGGGTGTGGCGTGTGTCGGGCATAGGAGATCCTGACCGAGATTGATCGACAAAGCCCTGAGCACAATCCATCATCACGAAGCAGTTGCTTGCATAATTGGGTGGCAAAGCTAGAATGCAAAATTTAGTTGCCTAGAATGGAGTTGGAAAGTAAAGAGCTGGATGCTAGATCATACAAGCACACAGTGCCTACCATGAATATCCGAAAATCAAGCCTTATTACCCAAGGAGTGCCATAGTTCTACTAGTATAAAAAGAGACCATTCTCTTGTCCAGTGACAATTCATTATTCACTCATTCTTGCTCTGATCAAGTTTTTCAAACTATTCCTTTTGTCACAACTGTCCTACATACACACCATTCATTAAAAAGATTATCTATCCCCTAGCATGTAGAGCAAAAATTATTCAAATTCTGCCAGCTTTATGTTAGACACTACTGAAGCACACCAACCCTGATCGTCAAATAGATCAGGAGTAAGAGTACTGCTTGCTTAATCGTTGAACACTCAAATCTTGATTTATCATTAAGCTTCTAATGGATTATCCTCCTGAAAGATTGAAACAGGCTAAGATTGTAAACCCAATACATGTGTACAGGCAACAAAGATTAACCTTGGCCCTCACATTAAGAATACAAAAAGGAGCAGTAGAATGAAACATTTAAGACAGTATCCTGCAAACTTGATGTTCAGATTTTGCAACAGTTTCATCAATGCCACTTTAAGAAAGTATATAGCCTCTGCAATAACTCATCCACAATTGGTACAGTCAGTGACATTGTGAAGCTTTCCTAAAGGGCATCTGCTCAATTATAATGCTAGCATAAGCACACTGTTCTCTGTACCAAAAGGTCCAAACTTGGAAACCACATATGGATAGGAGTGCCTACTTTCTTCTCCCTCTTTGAATCAACACCTATTAATGAACATTTCTACTTTCGGACCTATCTAGTTTTCTGTAAGTAGAATCCAGTGGCAATAACTAGTAGCTTTGAGAAACATTCTGCTATCTTACAACACATTAAGAGATGAAATATTGATCTCAATAGGTAAGCCGAAAACCATATGACTCTGGAATAAAACAAAAAGAATGTTGATTGAAGTCCCAACTACTCTACAGGGGATGCAAAAAATACTTTTGCAACAATTCTAGAACCATAATCCAGAAGAAACCTACATAATTCTATCCTTTAACCCCGAAAGAAGCATATATAGTCCCTCTAAAACATAACTAGCTCCGAATTCCAAACTGACATAACTGTTTTGCACAAAGCAACTCCCATATTTTTGTGGGCAGACTCCAAGAAGAAAGATACTAATAGTATCTATTTTACTTCACTTTTCTCAGGAACAAACTTATAAAATACTGTCAATAAAAATGATCAAAATATCCCAAGAAATGACCCACCATTGGTTAAATAATGAGCAGCAGCTACAGCTTTAGCTTTAGCATTGGGTTTTCATAATATAATATTAGCAATAATAAATGCTTGAAACTGAGATTATTAATGTAAATTACCCCAGTGACCTTCACGTACTGTCCATCGACAGCACCTCTGAGCTCCGCATCCGGGTACCTCCTCACAAACCCTAACAGCCCATTCTTCCCCCACGGGCAATTCCACACCATAAGTACCACCGCCGGCACCAGAATCGCCACCACCACCACCAGAATCACTGGCTTCTTCTCGGCCACCATGAGAAACGCCCCTACTAGCAGACCCATAGCCACCACCACCAGGAACACCCACACCACCGCCTTGGAAACCCTAAAACCGACCTTCATGTTCTCCGTGAGGCTCGTCACTGCCGAGCCGTAAGTGGTCTTCATGGACGCGGTCTGCTCCAGCTGACCCGACCTCCGACTGGCGGTGCTCAATGGCCCGGAGACGATGAGTTTGGTGGGCTGGAGGGGGAGGGGACCGGAGGACTTCTTGGCGGGGCCGGAGTTGGACCGGGGTTGCGGGACGGGGGTGGGGTCGGATCGGGCG
>JAYMTA010004383.1:0-12713 GCA_036897625.1 Pelargonium cotyledonis | reverse complement strand
TTATATTGAATTTGATGAAATTGTAATGCAATATCTCAAAATTTTGGGGTGTCAATCAAGTGGTATTATATTTTTGAAAAGAAAAAATATAAGTAAAAAAATAATTTTTTCCAATAATGTGGGGTCAGTTGACCCCCCATTCTCCTTACTGGGTCCGCCACTGGGCCCAGTGGCCCCGGTTAGAAATCAATCAACCTTGGGAGGAGCCTCCCCCAGCCTCCCCGGAACCATTGGCTACAGCAGTGATTCGCGAAGAGGGGGACTAACAGAAAAGAATTATTGTTTTTAAGAGGAAGAGGATTGGTGGGCCGGAGGAGGGGGGACCGGCGGCGGGTTTGGAGGGTAGTTAGAGGAAGATGCGACTTCGGCTAATGGGCCTGGGCCGATGGAGTAGTAGGTCTAGTGGCGGCAGCGACGTAGGGTCCGGATCATTGCACGTCGTTGTTCGGTTTTTTGAATGGTCCGGTTTCGACTCTGGTGCCCGGTTGGGGCAAAGGTGTTTTCCGAAGGCCCCCTCTCAGCTGCAAAGCTTGCGTTTGTCTTGGGGATGTTTAGCTAGGATAATATGTTTAGGTTTTGGACTAGTTGGATATGTTTACTGCTTTATTAGTTGGCTTTGTTTTGTTTTTTCATTTTGGTTTTCCATATGTACCCTGTAACAGCTTAATTCCCCTCGGAATGAAAAATTATTCGTTTCCGTTCAAAAATAAAACATAGATTATTTACGTGTAATTGTAACAGAAAAGTGGAGTATCATATTAACTCGAGCAATGCTATATGTACAAAATTAGTTTTACAAACTGATGTGTCAATAAATGGAATATGACATATCAAATACTATAATGATGATTTGGCCGTATCATAACGCGCCCCGTGTGCAGTAAGTCTAATAAATTGGACGCCTCGCGCCAAAAATTTATGAGAAGGTTATAATATCATATATGTGAGGTTATTATTCGTAAATACGAAAAAAAATGTTTGCCTCATATACCGTCACATCATTTTATACGGAAAAATTGGTATAAAATTTATGATGTTTAGCGTTTCTCTTTTAACTCTGGGATGATGCAATGTAATGAAAAAAGTCATATTGAAGTGCATCATCATCAATTGGGAGTAGCTGGATCAAATATAAGGAAGATGGAAAAAACAAAAACATTTCTCTCTTTGTTTG
Organism: Pelargonium cotyledonis; assembly: GCA_036897625.1. Lineage (NCBI taxonomy): Eukaryota > Viridiplantae > Streptophyta > Magnoliopsida > Geraniales > Geraniaceae > Pelargonium > Pelargonium cotyledonis. Next base: position 11,539 of record JAYMTA010004383.1, on the reverse strand, counting down.
GTTGGGTGAGGCACTGAGTCGACTCGAGGCCACCACTCCCCACTCGGCACTCACTCTTCCAGTTCCAGTTCCACTACCCCTTCCTTCTTCTTCGTCTCTCTCTTCAGATTAGGGCTACAGTTTCAAATCTCCATTTTTGTGCATCCGCTTCAATTCTCTTCATTTTCTTGCTGCAAATCAAAGCTTAGCCATAATGAGCGGGGATCAGGTGGCGTCCACCACACAGGGCAACCTGGACGAGCAGATTTCTCAGCTTTTGCAGTGCAAGCCCTTGTCCGAGCCCGATGTACTCTCTCTCCCTCCCTCCCTCCTAATTTCATGAATTTCCAGCCTGCGGATCTGAGCTTAATTTGGATGCCTCACTCAATTTTTGTCATTTTTGTATGTTTCTTTTTTGTTTTGTTTAGTTTCTTTAGGGTGGTGATTAGAATAGGGTGAACATGATGACTGAGACTGATTTTTTTATTTCTATTGAATTTGGGGCGTTGCAGGATGGTGTTTGAGTTTAAACGTGCAAGGAAATGTGGGTTTTGTCTTAGTTTAGTTTGATCAGATCATCCAATTATTATTCCTTTCTAATTGTATGTTTTTTTAACATAAAAAATGGTAATTTGTGACAAAATTAACAACCTTTTGGTGTATCTTTACAAGTAGAAGATTACATGGATGATTTAATTAGTATTTACTATCATATATGTTTAATATAGTTTCCTTTGTGCAAACTTCATCTAGTGTTATCTTTTTTGAAAATTAAGACTTAAATTAATGGGTACTTGTAGTGGATGCTTATTATGTTTATCTTCATTTAAGATCATACTGCAAATGATTTTGTTTGATTAGAAAAACTATCACTGATCATTAAGAATTATTTTGCCGTATCTGTCGGATGTGGAGTCTTGTCTTTCGCATGCTTTTATTGCCCATCAAGGATTTTTTTAGTCGTAATTAAGGATGTAACTTTTCTTTTTCCTTTTCCGGGTGTAGGTCAGGGTTCTATGTGAGAAGGCAAAAGAGATACTTATGGACGAAAGTAATGTTCAGGTACATATTCAGTAATATTTTCTCTTTCCCTCACTTATTTGGTTGGCATGCTGCTGGAAATCCTGTTGGTATGCTTGTCCAACACAAATCATGACAAGATTCTTCACCAAAATGATGAATAGGTGCTTTGTAGCTATTAATGTACAACATTGTCATATTGATAAATTTTACACCAATATAATGTGAAATATTGAGAATATAGTCCTGCTTAGTCATTTAGAATGTTATTGCATATTTGTAAGTTTATCTTCTCCTTTACTTGACCCAACTCTAAAACCATTGGTGATTCATAAAATATTTTGAACCTTCATACTGTTGATTAAGATATTGGGCTACATATACAATGACATGGAATTCCACTGCTAAAAGATCAAGCTTATTTGTAGGGTTTGACTTCAACCATTATATATACCTTATTCACATCCTATTTTTCTAGTGTGCAACTTTTCACTTTTATCATCCATTTTCCTCACTATACATACAGCTCTAGTTGTGCAATTTTGGATTTTGCTTCTGTTTTGTTTTTGGTTGTAAGGCTGTTTTTATGTGCCAGTGCCACTGATCCTGCTTTTATGTGTGAAATTTTTAGTGGGTTTATTTTAACCTTTTCTCCTTTTCTGTTATGTAGCCGGTAAAAAGTCCTGTGACCATCTGTGGTGATATTCATGGTCAATTTCACGACCTTGCCGAACTCTTCCGGATTGGAGGGAAGGTATTTATTTGCATTCTTTATTTAGACGCCTGCATCATTTAATCTATGAAACACCGACACTCTCTTTAGCCTGCCAATTGGGATCCGACATGCGAATCGGACACAATTCGCTCCCAATACCCTAGCAACGCATGTCTGTGAAGGACCTGCTTTTTCGTGAACTTCTGGTGCTAGAGGCTATGAATTTTTAAGTTCCTCTTAGGTCAGAGTGAACCCTTGGATATGAATTTATCCACCTGAACATTTTAAATTCTACAAGAACTGTGAGATTTAAAATAATCTAGTAAGCAGTAGGGTTTAAACTAGAGTGTCATGTGCAAGACGCTCCTGCTAATAGTTGACTTTTATGCAAGAAACGGTGATACATAAAGAAAGAGAAAAAAGTTGGAGGACTGATCTGTAAAGCCGTTGACTTTTCTGTTCATTGTTGGATACATAAAGAAAGAAGGAGAAAAGGTGGACTGAACTAGAAAGCCATGGACCCCAAAGCTATAGCCCAGTAATGTGGATTTGATGAGAGAATAAACGATCGTTGTTATATATATGCTTGATGCTTCTGTTCTTTGCTGGAACAATATTTTATCAAGTTCTCTTTAACTTTCATTAAATTGTCTATGCATATAATTAAAGCTTGATTGAAATAAGTAGTCCTTGGGCGATATACGAGCTTTTTCTCTATTTTATTGATATCATTTGTTTCCATTATACATTTATTTGTCACTGTGTAAAAATTTCAAACTCAGACTACTATATACTTTTTGATTGGTAGTGCCCAGATACTAATTACTTGTTTATGGGAGATTATGTGGACCGTGGATATTACTCAGTTGAAACTGTGACTGTAAGTATCTCAACCGAGTCATTCATATTTTCTACTATAGTATGATTGTAAACTGGGTAACTATTATATTTAATTAGCTGAGCCATTTCCATATTCTAATATTTATTTCAAGTTGTGATTAATAGTTATTCTTATTGGTTCAGCTTCTGGTGGCTTTGAAAGTGCGGTATCCACAACGAATCACAATTCTTCGAGGAAATCACGAAAGTCGCCAGGTACTCAAATTTTCATCCTTCCCCCTTTTTTGTATGCTTCTTTCCTTGATCTGGAACAAGGATGGATGATAAGAATATTGACTTTAGGTTATGTTTGGTACGCTGTAATGGAATGAAATGACCATTCCAACGTTTTTTTCCTTCTTTTATTATGTTTGGTAGAACAAGGAATGGCTAGAAAGCACATTCTGGCTTTTTCCTATAAAACTCTTCCTTATCTATACCTATGGAATGGTCATTCCAGTTCTACCTAGAATAAAATATTAGGAGTAAATTTATTAAAATACCCTTCCTTTTAGTTTTTCAATGAGTGAGAAATTCATGCAGTAGTATCTCTCTTCTCTCATCCAATATACTTATCACGTTTTTTTTTTTCATTTCATGCTCTATGGTGGCTACGTCATTCAGAGTTTTCAAGCTAAAAATTCTCTTATATTTTTTTTACTTCTTCCTCACCTTAAACATCCAATAAAAAATTTGCCCAGCTTTTAAAAATTGTTGGCATTACGACTCAATACAGCATCAGCATTGTACATCAATGTACGGTAAAATTCGATAATGTGGCAGAGATGTTGATGAAGAGCAATTCTTACCAAGAGAAGAATTATATAATTTTCTTTACCTTATTTTCGGAAGGATGAAGTTGCCCTGTTCTGATTCAAATCCTTATAATACGATACTACAGACTTTATTAAAATAAATTTGATAAGATCAATGTTCTATATTGTCCAAAACTTCATATCCACATTAATGATAAGAATCTATTAGAATTTAGAAAAGGAATTCATACATAAAGGACCTTAACTTGGAGAGTTATTGTACCCAATTTTGTTGTTGTATGTTAATGATCTTCTTTCTAACAAAGGTAATTAAATAGCTGAACCAGATGGTTTCTTTTAACTTGACTCTAATTTATTACAACCTCCGTTTCATATTAAATGTCGTTTTAGAGTTTTTACACATATTAAGGAAAGTTGATAAATGACTTTTATACCCTTAACTAAAAGACACAAAACTCATCATTGCTAGTCCATTAATATAATATTAATGTTAAAAACTTTACATATTCTTTGTGAAAGTCATTACGACAAAGGGTATTATAGGAAAATCATGTGTAAATATTTGCTAAAAGAAGAAAGTGACATTTATTTTGAACAAAACATAGAGTCTAAAACGAAATTTAATATGAAACAGAGGTAGTGGTCTAGATTGTTTAGATTCTTCCTATAAACACATCAAATTCTACCATCCATATATAAACATATATATGTGCATTGATGTACTTACTGTTCATGTTAGTATTTCAGTAGAATTCAGATCATTTAACTTCTTTTTTGATGTTTGTTTATAGATGGGAGATGTTACCTTGTATAATATATATAATCTTACACTCCGCAGTTATGACTCGGTTGAGCATTCAAACAAAAAACAATCACACGACAAAAAAAAAATTAACTTTTAAGAGTATTTTGGTAAAAATGAACAAATACAATTCCATTCTGACATAAAAAAACAGTCTTACCGAACACTTGAATAGACTTTCTAGCTAGAATACAAATTTATTCTGGTTTTGTATCAAACTCCCTGTCTGGAATGATTATTCTTGCTGGAATGTTCATTCCATTCCATTCCATTCTTGTATGCCAAACATAGCCTTTATCTGCATGTCGGGCTCTTTATGGAAAAAAAAGTATCTATTCTTTACTGTTAAATTGATTTTGAATTTCTCTTGATGATTCTTGTTTGATTGATATCTTGATCAATTGAACTGTACTGTTTATTTGTAGGTTACAATAGAGTCTTATACTCCTATTTCTATTTGATAAAAACTAATAGGTTTGAATATATTTATAGATTATTCCAATCTAATTCTAACTATGTAATTCTAATATAATGTGAATTAAGTTTTCAACACTCAAATCAATTTGAAGCATATAAATCAAATTGGTGCAAGAGCATGGATTTTCTATTTAAAGCTTTCGACATCTGTTAGCGGTAGTTTAATGTGATTTCAACAACAGATGTTCACGAAACTTAGTGACCTGAGTCACCGGTGTCGTTTGGCCACAATGCTGCCGACAACGAAAAAATAGTGATTTGTCTTTAAAAGAATTTGACATTTGAATGTGATTTCAGCGGTAGATGCTACAAAACTTAGTGAATTGACTCACCAGTGTCGTTTGACCATGATGGTGCCAGCAGTGAAAACTAGTGTTCACCTGACAAAGTAGTTGGCAAGGGGGCTATTGGTTACTGCGGCAAGGCATGTGGTGAAAATCAGCCGAAAACACACTCAGGTAGTGCCAATGACAAGAAGATGACCACACTGGTGTCACTAGAATGCCGGTAGGCACCAGGAAAAGGGCTGCCGGAGCTTCACCACAGTAGTCGCCTAGGAGATAGCCAGAAAGGTGCAAAAAAAAAGAGATAAAGAAGACCACCAGAATTTGTCCATCACTATCACCACCTAGTACTTCTCCCCGACCAAAATTTGAACTTGAGATGTCAGATTTGTTGCTAGCATAAAAGCTACACAAGAAAAAAAAAGTTGAAGGAAAACAACAACAATTCAAAAGAAAGGCTAATGAAGATTCTAGGACTAGCTTATTTGGGTGATACTCTCCCTTGCATCTAAGCATGACCTTTCGCGTGTGTAGGAAGAATAAAAAGCAAAACAAGAAAGGAAGAAAGAAAGGTAAAATTTTCATGAAATCCAGAGAAAGTGAGAAAAATGATTGATAGTCTTGAAGAAGGGAATTTGTTGTCAAGGCAAGCAGCCAAAGGCTGCTGTCAGAATTGTGGAAGCTTCAAAAGCTTCATAATAGAGGATCAAAAGGCAAAAGCTTCATATTATAGGATCAAAAGGCTTTGATACCATGTTAAATCTTTTGATTGATATTGACTTTCTCTCTTGATGATTTTTATTGATATTTTGATCAATTGAACTTTATAGGGTTTAATAAGCTACAATTGAGTAGTATTCCTACTTGATAAAGACTAATAAGTTTAAATTACTACATGGTTCATCTGGTTAGCAAGCCAAGGATTTCTTTAATTTTTCAATGATGCTGCCTTCTTCTCCTCTACTTTTGCAAATTGGTAGGATATCAGCCTCCGTGGTTTATCTTAATCTTTCCATCTCGGAGTTTATCTCTTGGTGCAACAACCTGTGTTCTGGCTGTCCTTTAGCTTGTTTCATAAGTTATCTTTGTTTGTGCATCTTGACCGAATTGTTCCTTCTTCTCAAGGCTGCTTTGTCTCAAGCCTCGTTGCTTTTTTGATTTTGTATTTTCCTCAGGAATTTTGAAGTGTGTAATAAAATTGTCTTCGCTTATTAAAAAACTACACTAATCTAATTCTTACTGTGTGTATAGTTTGTTCTAATTGAATCTAACTAGAATATTTATCTAATCAAAACTATGTCTTCAACTGTTGTGAAAATATCATCTATTAACATTTCCATACATGTGCACTGATACAGAATCTTTATTTGTATTTCTTAAGAAGTTTTCTTTTCCATTTCCCATAGACTGATTTATACTGCTCCCCTTATCTTGCTTTCTTTTTGAACACCTGGGATGAGTTCTAAAAATGGTGGTTTTCTATAGCCGTTATTTGGGTACTTTGAAAGGATTTAATTTTAGATATAATTAGCTTTGATTAGATACCAATTTTCACTGACAAGGTTTCTTTGTACTGTCCTCACGAGCTGGGTATAGTTATGTTAATTTCTTTCTATGTTAATTTGTCATCTCTTATTCTGTTTTCATTAGCTGAATACTGGTTTACATTTGTTTGCAGATTACTCAAGTTTATGGATTTTATGATGAGTGCTTGCGGAAGTAAGTCCCTTCTTGCTCCTGGTTTCTCAGAGGCTCTGATAAATTCCAGATGAATGATCTTTTTGCTAATAGCTCTCTCTTTATGTTTGCTGTATCGTTATAAATGTATCATCTGCCTTGGGTGTTTGTTGTTGCCTTAGACTAAATGTTTTGACACTTGAATTATTTAATTTGTTTGCAGGTATGGCAATGCTAATGTCTGGAAGATTTTTACAGACCTATTTGATTACTTTCCTTTGACAGCATTGGTTAGTAGATTCATAATGTATAGTTGAAATTAACTCACATGAATCATTACTTATTATGAAGGATATCTGATGGTTTTTATTGATTTCTAGGTTGAATCTGAAATATTTTGTCTGCACGGTGGATTGTCTCCCTCCATAGAGACCCTTGATAACATACGAAGTTTTGATCGTGTTCAAGAAGTGCCTCATGAAGGGCCTATGTGTGATCTATTATGGTCTGACCCTGATGATCGTTGTGGTTGGGGTATCTCTCCCCGTGGTGCTGGATATACTTTTGGCCAAGTAACTTACTATTCACATATTTTGGATTTTCTGTCATTTATCTCTTATTAAAAGATGTCATTGACAGCCTTCTCTGTTCGCTGTGTATTGTGTAATGAACAGGATATATCCGAGCAATTCAACCATACCAATGGGCTAAAGTTGATTGCTAGGGCTCATCAGTTGGTTATGGAGGGATACAACTGGGGACATGTAAGGACTAAATCATTGCAGTTTTGAGGCTACCTTTGGTTTGTGCTGTATCAGGTATAAAAGATAGTTTGGCTAATAAAAGTTGGCATTATTTATGACAGGAACAAAAGGTAGTCACAATATTCAGTGCACCAAATTATTGTTATCGATGTGGAAATATGGCATCTATTTTGGAAGTTGATGACTGCAATGGCCACACATTTATCCAGGTCTCTCTCTCTTACACACACACACACACACACACACACACTGTCATTTAGGCATTATATACATCAATCATAATAATAAAGTTGAGAAGTTGGTCTTTCCTTCGAGCTCACATTTATCTTATGTTATTTCTTTATAACTAGCCAAGAAATTCATTTTTGTGTGTGATAATGGTGGTTGCAGTTTGAGCCAGCTCCAAGGAGAGGAGAACCAGATGTAACCCGAAGAACACCAGATTACTTTTTATAATGGTTGGTTAAACTACTGAGTTTCCTTGAGGGCCTGATAATCTGGTCTGGAAGAATTGAATTTGACAGTGGTGAATTGATGAACAGCAGAAGCATGTACATGGCCATGGCCGCCAAGTATTAAATCAAGCATGATGGGACGAGTCACATGGCAAAATGTTTGTCACAGTAGATCATTTTGTGACCAAGTTTCTGACATGTGCTATTATATTCTTTAAGCACCGCACTGCACTGGATAAGTTTTATTGTTTAGCATTTACTGTAGTATTTTTTTCACTTCGGTTCTGGGAAAAAATATGAGCTCTCAAGTATCAAGTCCTTGCTATTTGGTATTGCAAACGCAATTTGCCCCCTTATGATTACATGTTCTAATATTTTTTAGTTCACAGTTTCACATACATTCCTTTTCAAAAAGATTTACTCGATTCAATTATTTTTTGTGTTGAGATATATTTCTAGTGATGATCTTTTATATATGTATAGATAAATGTTCATGCGTAAATTTAATATATTTTATTTTTGTGGATTAGTAAGTCTAGGCTTGATTGTTTGTTTTGATATTTGGTTCATAGTTGATATAGTTAAAGGGGTGATTGCTTTATAATTTGATGGTTAATCAACACCAACATTGTATAGGAGGAATCAGTAGTTATATATTTTTTGTTGATATTGGTTGAAAGTTAATATTCAAGTACTAACATTGGGGTCTGTAATATTCAAGTACTAGCATCTAGTTAATGGGGTTTGCAGCATGCGCAAGTGCAAACTCGGCTTCCCGAATGCATGAACGTTCCAAAAGCTCAATTTTCGGAGTCTCTAGTCGCTTGAGTACTGTAATATTTGTCGCTATCATCTCGATCACTCTTGTTTAACTTACTCTAGAAGTGTGGTTCGAGCCTTTACTGAGGATAGCTTTTTAATAGTTAAATAAATTCAAATTCTAAGGAATTGAAATACCATGCTGGATGTGTTATTTCAATTCCTTCAAATTTGGAATTATTTAACTCATTTGAGGAGAGAATATTTTTTTAATCTCAAATATGCCCTCCTGAAAAAACTAAATGAACGCAATAATTACAAATTTATAATACTCAACATGTCCTCGATTCCCTGTAATTTAATTAAAATTTCTTAAACGAACGCTACCTAAGAGTTTCTTGAATATAAGCGAGTACGAGTACTCGTTGAAGTTAACATGGTGTTCTTGTGTCGACGTGGAATTCATACGCCTCATACTATACTATTTTTCAGACTGATGAATGAATTTTCAGATAACATCAATAGGATTTACTATCTCGCTAAGATAAGGTAATTAAAAACCTTAATTCTTTAACAACATTACAGTATTAAGAAAATAGCCAATTATTACATCAATTTACTTAAAAAGTGACACTGGTAATGAAGCAAATGAGCACGAACAAGAAAGATACTGGTTTCACAATTTCAAGTAGAAGCTATTTTGTTATTCCCTTTTATCATCAAGATATGCTTTTTAAGTCCTGGAATATGTATGTTCGTTAAGTAATGCTTCCAATTCACGCTCCGTACGTCCAGCCCAAAGCTCCACCCACGCCTCTTCTGTTGACATTTCTTCTATCAATTTCTGGGTATTCCAATTCTCAAACCTACAATCACATTTGTTTAATTTAGCTCATAATATATAGATCATTTAAAAAAAAAAAAAAAAAATCAATGAAACTTACCATCCATTGTAGAACATGTATGGCTCATACATCTTAGCAATGAGAATAAAATACTCTGCCTTCATCTTGCTCAACTTCTCAACCCTGCGCTGCGCGTTCGGGTCTAAATTTGTTCCGTTTCCACTTAGCTTAGCTGTTTCATTGTAAATGTAGGTGGAAAAGTTGTCCATTGAGTTTATGAATTCCATTTGCGAGACGCCTATTTGGTTCCCTTTAGAGTCGTTGATCAGCGGAGAAGCAGCGAAGTGGTCGCGACAGAACTCGAAAAGAGCACGCATGTCGAGCGGATTAGCTACTGATGATGCGACCTGATATACATTTAGCTCTGGTTTCGCTGCAATGCCATGCTTAGCCATGGCCGCTTTAATTGCATTCACAACTATATCAGCAGGTACCTATACATGTATACACATGTAATAAGGTTCCAAGAAGTGAGATTTAAGGAAACCGGAAAAGATAATTATCTAGTACTCACCACATTGATAACAGTTTCGGGGTCCGCATAGAAACCGGGGAGATTACCTTTACCATAAGACGTACACGATCATAGGGTCAAGCACCTTGTATCCTTGTATCCATCCGGGGAATGGCTCTCTGATGTACTTTCCACTACCAACGGACGCATTATCACTACTGGTATCTCTTCTCTTATTTTGTTTATTACCATCTCTCCCATCGCCTTGGAGAATTCATACACGTTCCGCCATCCAAAGATTTTTGCCCTGCCATCATGTGTCAACATCGGTACGTATCCACATAATTTTAAATAGTTAGACAATTTTGGTCAAACTATATCAACCGTCATAATATAAGTGTCATTTATTTGTTCTATCATGTAAACAAGTTATTATAAAGACATATTAGTAATTCATGTATAACTAACTTTTAAAAAAAACACAGATATATAACATAACATTTTGTTCACAAAAAAGAAGAAGAATCACCTTTCTAGACCCAACTCCTTCATCTTCCTAGTTGCTTCTTTACCATCAACAGACTTCAATACTTCCGAGATTAATTCGCTTTCGGCTTCCAAATCCAAGACAGGTATCGACGGTGATTGGTCGCCTGAAATGGCCTTTTCTCCTGCTATACTCTGACCCATGACGAAAGGCTTCTCGGAAACTACTCCTTCTCTCCCTCCGTTAGCATACGCTGCATGATCAATCACGAAATTAACATATAAAAGCTTCAAAATCATATTTACAGGCGCTATTTAATGAAGAATTTGTTTGTTGAGTACCAGTTGAAATTTGCAAGAAAAGACAGCTTTTGGCAGGTCTTGGCAAATGTCAGGAGCCGATCAGGACCTTTTGTATTTATTTCTAGGGAAACATCGTACCTATATCCATATTTTGTTGTTGGTTAAAGTTACAATCTCAAGAGAGAGATATATAACGTTGAATATATACAAAAACCTTTGTTCGAATGTTGTGTTGGCGGCTGAATTTACGATGAAATGAGTTTCTTTGGCTACGTGTGCCGCAGTTATAGCATCAATACCAAGATTAGGCTTGCTAACATTCCCGATAACAGGAATCAGCTTGCTCATCATGAAATCCTCATACGATTTGCCATGTTTTGATCGCAAGCATTTGAACAATTCGGACTCTATCACCTAAATTATTTCACCACAATCATTTAAAAAAAAAAAAAATAGTTATGCATGAATTACTAATATACAATGCCCTTCCTTCAAAAAAAATATATAGTGCCCTTATGATAAATTAGTATCTTTTAATTTTATTTAGGGTATTTTTTTTCTTAAGGATCGATCCTCACTTAATGTATTCTTGGTGGTGGTGGTGTAAGAAACCACTTTGGTGCACTAAGGCTAGGGTTAAGAGATAAAGTCTCTTTCCTGAATACTATTGATTCCTTGTTCAAGCTTGTATATATTTATTTTGTAAAGTTTCTTAAGCCGTTGCAAGAAAGAATTTCGGCACCTTTCTGTATATAAAAAAATAATTTAAGGAACTCGTATACCTCACTCTTAAGTCTTTCAATT
>JAYMTA010004382.1:0-12715 GCA_036897625.1 Pelargonium cotyledonis | reverse complement strand
TTTATCCTTCAAGACAGTTTAGAATCCAGGTAGATACCTTGGAATTCCTGAGCTTGGGTTTATTTCAAAGAGAGGCATGTTTCTTCATCTTAAGAAGATCATTGAACAAAAACTCCAAGGGTGGAAATTAAATCTGCTGTCCCAAGCAGGCAAACTTATTCTCATCCAATCTACTCTTAACTCTATCCCGGTTTTCATTATGAACCTCTTCGACATGCCTAAGTATTTCTCTGAATGGTTGGATGGATTTATATCCAAATTATGGTGGTCAAAATCTGGGGGAAAGAAAGGTATTCACTGGATTAAACGCAACATTCTTGCTTGGCCCAAAGGAAGAGGGGGTATAGGTTTGAGACATACCCAAAGTTTCAATATCGCTCTCCTTGCTAGTCAATTCAAAAGGATTATGGAAAACCCAGATAGCCTACTCTTCAAAGCCCTGGTAGGGAAATATGGAGTGGACAATTCCCTTTGCAACTCGAAGGTTAAACAACCTTGTTCTTGGATCTGGAGAAGATTGTGTAAAGGAAGAAGCTTTTTAATGAAGCATATGAGCTGGAACATTGGCAACAGAAAAACGGTCTGGATTTTCTTAGATAAGTGGATTGGTAATGATATCATTCCCTTCTTCAATTCAAGCCATCTTAGCGAAAACGACAAGGTTGAAAAACTGATGCTCCATTCTTCTCGATCCTGGAATCGACATCTCATTATGTCGACTTTTCCAGCTCACATAGCTGATCAAATCCTTAATATCAAGATTCCTAAATGAGGCAATGATCAGGACAGGCTTCAATTATCAAGTCCTCAGGGTCCTAAAATGTCCTTTTCGGTCAAGAAAGCCATGATGTTTGTGAAGAGGCCCGCAACAACTCTACTTTCCTCCTTCCTGGGTTTTACGTAAATTGGAAACACTTATGGAGTTCGAAGTTGCCTGAGAAACTTAAAATATTTTGGTGGAAAGCTCTGAATAATGCTCTAGGGACTAGGGACTCCTTAAGTAAGAGGAAGTTAGGCTCCTCATCTGATTGCCCTAGATGCAAATCTAGTCCTGAAACGGTGGATCACCTGCTCTTCCATTGTCCAGATAGCACTAGAATTTGGTTTGCTTCCCCGCTAACGATCTGAACGGAAGGTATCACTTCTAGTAAGCTGTGGTTTGACCGAATTCTTCTAAACTCTAAGTCCAAAGAAAAGGCAAATCGAAATATCCTTTATTGGTGTACCGCCATCGCCTGGGAAATCTGGAAGGAGAGGAATTCGATCATATTTAGGGACGCCAAATTTTCAATTACCAAAGTGCTAAATGAAGCTGTCAGTATGTTCCATTCCCTCACCCGGGATAAAGGGAAAGAGACCGGGGATTCTTCCACTCCAATTACACATAATTGGCTCTCTTTATCAGATATTTAAAGACAGGCTCCATTCATATGTCTGTGTGATAGCTCTTTTTCCCAATCTTCAGCAGGGATAGGATGGGAGCTCCAAGATAAGATGGGAGCTCCAAGATAACCAAGGCCAGGTCATTGCCCCGCTCAGCAGGCCGGTTAACGTGTCAAGCGCCTATGAGGCGGAAGTTGAAGCTGTTCTCTCAGCTTGTGCTTTTATTTTTAATAATAATATTAAAAATGTTTGTGTTCTGACTGATTCTATGATTCTTCTCAAGGACATCCGGATGTGTAGGCATTCCAGTGGTACCAGCAGAGAAGACAACAGGGCAGCTCTGGTGGACATTCATCACGTCCTCTTTTGTAGTCACCTTAATAGTGATCTTTTGCATGTTAATAGATGTATGGTTAGTCCTGCTCATCAGCTAGCTCAATTAGATTCAAAAGGCCTGAGCCAACAATGAATATGTAATAATACGATGTATATTTTCTCTGCTTAATATATATTATGTTTAATTATCAAAAAAAAAAAAAACTTTTTTTCCATACAAAATATGAAAATCAATATTTTTCTTTTCAACGTTACATTGGGGAAAGTTCAATTTACAATGACCGTACTACCCATCTCTTTCCCATAAACAAGATACTTTTGGATAAACGGAAAGGGCAATTACGTCCAATTAAACATTATGTTGCATTAAACAAATATGTAGCTTTAGCGTGAAACAGAAGTCATAAAGATAAGCTCTTGAAGGTTTCGTTTCGCAGTCGCAGACACATACTCTCTCTCTCTCTCTCTCTCTCTCTCTCTCTCATTGTTGCAATTTCTCGGAAATGTCTCTCAGTTCTTGAAACCTTCGTCTTCGCTGCAATTTCTGCTCCGATTTGTGAAATTTGGTCCTCCGCGGAGCTGCGGCGGCGGGTGTTTGTTTTCGATTCGTTGATTTGGGGATGCTGGTGCAGAGGAGACTGATGAGCTGGAGGAGAGTGGCCACGTCGCTTCAGGCTCTTGCGGCGCATGGATTGCTATTCTCCTTCACGTTTCTGCTCGTTCTCAAACTGCAGAAACTCGTGTTTTTTAGCTGGTGGTATGTTGATTTTTTTCTCCTCCTCTGATTTTCTGTTTGGTTGAATCCAAATTGGATGCGAAATTAGGTGAATTTACGATTTTGTGTGGCGAATAGTTTTGTGGAATTGCAGATTTGAGATAGAGGGAGGTTAATTTTGTGAAATTTTGTTTTTTTTGGTGGAAAATGTAGGATTTTTTTCAATGTTTGTTTAATGGTTGCATGTACTGAGTATAGATTTTTTTTAGTTGGTGTGAACCATCATGGTGTAACCCTGATTTGAGTGTAGATTGGTTGGCTCTTTTTTTTAGCTTTTAAGGCCTCACTCATGAACTGATGGAGCTGATTTGGAGGTAGTAGCTAACTGAATTTTGATAGGAGACAGTGAACATTGATTGATGCTTGCCTTGATTTGTCACTGATATTGAACCAAATGCTCTGTTTGAGGGAGAGAGCTTACTAAAGCTCATAGGCCTAGAGAGGGATTCGCGATGGCATGCTCTTCACTCTTCCTGTCTCATCATAATCCAGCTGAATTATTAAAACCCTAGTGCAAGATAGTTTACAGCATTATCTGAAGCATTTTTTTTTTGTTTCAATTGGGGAAATATAATGCTGGTCCATACAGAATAGCTGTAAGCTAATGGAAAAGGATAGCAACTTGTTATCATTATGAGGATTGACGACGCCTACATTGTAGAATGACTTGTGGACTTAAATATCAGTTCTCTAGTTCTATCTTATAACAAGAGTGGTTATTTTACTTATTTATTACGTATTCGGCTACTACATTATTCTGCAGGATCATATTTGCCCCTCTATGGCTATTTCACGCAGTAGTGGCACGTGGCAGGTTCTCCTTGCCTGCACCAGCAGTGCCTCATGATCGCCATGTAAGATGTCTTATCATCAAGTTAGTTTACAACTTATTATATTTATTCATTTGGAGAAACAAATATAGCACTTTGTTCTATAAAGGTGACTGAAATTGAAGTTATTTCTCATTGACAGTGGGCTCCTTTTCATGCATTAGTTGCGATGCCATTAATTGTTGCTTTTGAGCTACTCCTCTGTATACACCTCGAGAACAGATACGGTACACTGTGAATTCCCTTTTCTTTCCGTAGATTTGCTGGGGGATAGGATCTGGTTACATGTTTATTATACCTGTAGTCAATTTTCACAAATTCAAATCTTACCAAACGACAATCTTGAATGTTCTGCAGCTGTTAGCTTGAAGATTGTCTTTCTGCCCCTGCTGGCATTTCAAACGACAATCTTGATAGATAATATCAGGTATTTTTGCCTTTTCACTTAATAAGGTTTCTCATGCCATCAACGTTTACTCTATCAGTATTGCATTTAGTCGGTAGACCAACATGCATATCCTGTAACAGTGTCAAGCTAACCACTAGAAGAATCATAGATTGGCTTCACCCTAATTCCTTGACATAATCATTGTAAATAAATGCAACATAAGAATAACTTGTGGTGCTTTTTGGGGGGTGGGAACTCTTGTCCTGTCATGTGTACTCTGAAGCTTGTGCTAACCTGTGTAGTATAATTCTGATTGTTTCCGAAAATATGCTTCTGCTGTAGTAATCAGAGTTTGTTTTATATAGGATGTGCAGGGCATTAATGCCTGGAGATGATGAAAGCATGACTGATGATGCAATATGGGAGACTCTTCCTGTAAGCTCACAATCTTTCAATTATAATTTTTTTTAAGAACTGAACTCTCTCAATTATATCCATGAAAGGATGAAGATATGCCAAAAGAAATATAATTGAATATATGCTTGTGTTTTTCTGCAAGTGCATGTAGCATTTGCAACAGTATGTTAATATTACAAATACAATATCTCTCATGTGGAAAGATATTTCTTCCATTATTTTAGTTCAATCCAAAATCAATGTCATATTGTGTCATTTTTGAATTTTTTCCTTTCTTACTGACAAGTTGAAGCATTGAAGAAGAATTCATGGCAACAAAAATATGATACTTAGTTTTTTAAGACCAATCCCATTTAATAAAGAGATGGCATGATATTTAGGTCTAGTACACTGAAACTAGCTTCCTCAAGTACATCTTTAATGTTCTCAATACTAAACCACTAATCTTTGGTTTCCAGCACTTCTGGGTTGCAATATCTATGGTCTTCTTTATTGCTGCAACGACGTTCACTCTTCTAAAGCTATGCGGTAATATATTTGTTTCTCTATTCGCTCATGGTTACTTCTCTCAAATGACACGATTCCAAGAAATATTCCTTGATATTTGATCTTCTTCAGCACTATATTTAGGTCCAACATAGTTTCAATGATTACAATTTTTTTTAAAGATAGTTTCAATGATTATTTCTACTATACATATTTGATATGTCAATAATCTTTCTTCTTATTCTATATCATTGAATTTCAGTATACTTTTGATTTGACTTATTACATACTGACACTGTTTAAAAAAATGATATGCACTCTCTTCTTTAAGAATGACCATCTTCATGGGTATTTATATTTAGTATAAGTGTGTAACTGCTAATTTCTGACTGGTGTACAATGAGTGTTCATAATCTCAGCAGTTGTAAATTGTAACATTTCATATCTAAAACAATCCATGATTATTTCCTGACACCTTGATGTAAATCAAGTGAGCCTGTTCCCGTAATCATTCTTGTAGACACAGAATTCTCATTTGCTTGTTACCATCTATGTATTTAGGGATAAAACCACCCCATTGAGCTAATAGCACACAAATGTTTCTCGTATCTACTGGGTTAATTACTGTCTTAGCATAACTTTGCTGAACAATGAAGATCAGTTCCTTTCAGAATGATTTACATAGAAGAACATATCCTTTTAGTTAAGATGAATATTATAATATTAATAACGTTGAGAGAAATCAAAAGCATAAATCAGGTAAACTTGGTGGTTAGTTACCTTTCAAAAATTGAAGAAAAGTTGGAATGGTAGCAGAGGAAATGCTAAATGACATTAGATAAAAGGCATATATACTAGTCCTTCTGAAATCTATAACACAGACTTTTATATTATGGGTTTGCATTTATATCTGTCTATCTTCAGTACACAAGTGGATAATTAATGGTAGTTGACAATCACATTCAGTGCACAAATACAATTTTTATGTTTGTAATGCGTTGTTATTTTCCCTGATTATCTTTAAAAATACATGCAGGTGATGTAACTGCTCTAGGTTGGTGGGACCTATTTATAAATTATGGGTAACTACTTAAACATATGGATATAATTTGTTCTTCTCATTTCTGTGTCTTATCCTGTAGCTCTCATCTGTATTTTCCTCAATGCAGCATTGCAGAGTGCTTTGCCTTTCTCGTTTGCATCAGATGGCATAACCCATCAATTCATAGGCACTATCAAATTACAGAATCAAGTTCTTCAATGAATATCAGATATCTAGACTGGAGTAGAGGCTTAGTAGTTTCTGCAGCTGAAGACCAAAACCAGATAGGAATCTGCAGTCTTCAGGATATCGGTGGACATATTATGAAAATTCCACTTATCATTTTCCAAATCCTGCTATTTATGCGATTAGAGGTACTGTAGGTTGTGAGAGGTGGTTATTTGCTGAAATTACCTGAACTGTACTGATTGTTTCCTATCTTTTTCCGCTTCAGGGGACACCACCTAGTGCTAGACATATCTCATTTGCCGTTCTTTTTACTCCTCTTTTGTTGCTGCAAGGAGCTGGAGTCCTGTTTGCCGCATATAGACTGGTGGAGAAAATTGTTCTTCTACTACATGGTGGAGCTACTTCACGAAGATACTTTTCTATATCATCAAAAGCTTATGATTGTTTTGGGTTCTTGCACCATGGATCAAGGCAAGAACTTGTTTTAGTGCTTGAAAATTTGTTTGAATTTTACGAGATCGCTGTTGAATAGATAAGAGCACTTTGGTTTTGCCGGTAACGTCTAACAATTATCATTGTTTACGACACATCTTTCTTAACAGATTTCTGGGTTGGTGGTCAATTGATGAAGGAAGTCGAGAAGAACAGGCTAGACTCTATAGTGGCTCAGTTTCTGGGTCAGTGCTTGTATTATTCAATTGTGTGCACTGTGCATTTACATAGGATCTTCATTTAGTACATATCCTACCAGTTTGCTTTTTGAGGTACTGAGGCTGGTTGCATTTACATTTCATGGGTCCGTGCAGCTCCAACTATACATATAAGTTTACATTGATTGCTTGCTATATGTGTCTCCTTGGCATTACCATAAGTAGTTTTTTCAAAATACTATTCTCATTGATGACTGGAGTGTGCTTGCTTTGTGGATTGTGCATATGCATCTGTTCCTGAATGCAGTGTTTTCTCTTGTACATACATGGCTCTTATACACGTCAATTGCACCATTAAATACGTAAAATGTTCTAGGTTTTACATAAGTATTTTCTTTAAAACTCATTTACATTGTATATACTCAGGTATAACACATTTTCGCCTGATACTGTCAAGAAAATGCCTAAAGCAGATCTGGTTGAAGAGGTACAAACATGATTATATATCTCTAATCCAATATATATATTCGAGTCAATTTTCAAATTAACTGTATTTTTCAAATTATTTCATGCCAGATATGGAAATTACAAGCTGCACTAGGTGAACAGACTGAAATTACGAAGTACAGCCAGCAGGAGTTTGAAAGACTTCAAAATGTATTTTTTGCAGCCTTGCATCCTCGACCATAGTTGTCTTTCAAAGATGTCGATTTTATTAATTTGATTTAGTTGTACAAATAGTTTTAAATTTTTATTTTTTATATCTTGACTGGTGACAACATATATTTTTAAGCATCACACCAACTTAACCCGTTGCCCCATTTTCTTGTGTTGATTCTATATTCATGTTCTGACATGCTTTTGCACAATGGCATTTTCAGGAAAAGATCCTTTGTAGAGTTTGCTTTGAAGAGCATATTAACATAGTCCTCCTTCCATGCAGGCATCACGCCCTTTGCAGGTAATTGCATATAATTTTACACTGCTATGTATAGTATAGCTCTTTTTTTTTTTTTTTTTATGTCAACTATTGGAGCTGGCAATTTGGACCCAAATCTATTTGCACCCAAAACCCATCCCACATTTATGCTGGTCGGGATTGTCATGGGAAAGAAAGAATTGGGTTGGGCAACCCACACATTTTCTATGTAAGACCCATGCCGAAACTTGAATTGCCTGTTCTATTAAATATGGCCACAGAATGTCGATTTGTTAGTAAACTTCATTATATTGCAGTTTATTCATAATTACTTTCTGAAACTTTCATTTTCAAATGAATCCCAGCAATTGCTCGGAGAAGTGTAAAAGATGCCCTATCTGCCGAATCTCTATTGAAGAGCGCTTGCCTGTATATGATGTGTAGTTTCCACTTACCACTTACTGGCAGATTCGACGTAGATAAGTACTCCCAACACCCTAAGTTTGTTGCTTGTGTTTTTTTATTGAAGCCTCAGATGTTGGATTGTTGTTTCTTTCTCAACTTCATGCACAAGAATTGTAAATATATTTAACAGTATATAATGAAAGCAGT
Organism: Pelargonium cotyledonis; assembly: GCA_036897625.1. Taxonomy (NCBI): domain Eukaryota; kingdom Viridiplantae; phylum Streptophyta; class Magnoliopsida; order Geraniales; family Geraniaceae; genus Pelargonium; species Pelargonium cotyledonis. The sequence continues at coordinate 4,688 of JAYMTA010004382.1, read as the reverse complement.
CTTTGTTCAAGCTTTCTTGTTATCTACTTGTCGTCCTAGAAACCGTTTCACTTTCTTGTATGTTTCGAGAAATGGATACATGGAATATGTATTTATTTCATAGAACATGGTACATATGAATAGTTGAGGAACATAACTGGTTTTTGTTGCAGATACATGAAATTTACGAAACCATCACAGATTTACAAAGTAATCACATGTTGTAGATCTTTTATTTGATATTCAACAGGTATTGATAGATTTAAGAAAGATCTGTTGCTGAAATGGCTAGACTACATTGGCAGCGAAGTCTTCGAAGCACTGTTCCAGAGTCCGGTAAGTTTCTTCGGGATAGAGAGTGCTCACTTCAACATCATTAATGCCATCGACCGGGAAATTGACCTGGCATCCCTTTATGAAGATGTCATGCGTGAACGCTGCAACGATGCTTTCTGGTAAGCGATTTTCTGCATAAATGCATGAACTTTGATGGTTATAATCCGAAACATATATATAGGATTTGAATCGCACAATAGAGTAGGCGACTGGCAATCTGATATTAACACGACACAAATTAAGTGTGTTTGTGTTTTATATAATTATGGTCAATGTGTTGTGCGTTTTGAAATTGCTTTGCGTTTGCGTCAAAATATAACTTTTTGTGATCAGATATTAACATGACACAATTTAAGCGTGTTTGTGTTGGTGCGTTGTGCCTTTGGGTGAATTCAACATGTTTAATAATCGTTTCGTGTGTGTTTAACTTCGTCAATTTGTGTTATACAATCTTGTTAGGCCCTATCAAATGTGCCGAGCTGTGATGCGTTAGTCTTGTGTAGAGCTGGCAAATGAGTCAACAGACTGTGGGTCATCACTGATCCAACATAAAGTATCAAGCCTGCCGATCAAAAAAATATCAAGCCGAAAAAATGTAGCCAGACAAAAATGCAGCTGTCATTTCTGGCCCATTCTGTTTGGGCCCATGTTTGAGCAGGCTTCACTCGGCTTTGGCCCGTGGCGTAATCGACTATCAATGGATTAACCCGATAATACCAGGTCTCCATTATCGGGTCTATACCGACAAAAAGTGTCACGAGAAGTACACTTGTGTTTTTTCGTCCAAACCTTTCAAGCCCAAGCTTGGCTCGTTGGACCATTTGCCAACATGAACTCGGTTATTTAAACGTGTTATGTATGACATGTGATTGATCTTGTTCACCCACGTGTGATGCAACACATTTTCACGAATTGTCAGTTTACGAACCTGCAGCTGCGGCTAGCAGGTCGTCCTCAGTGACAGTGACTCGTGGGAGGGTACGTCGGATCTTCTTCTCCCATAGAGTGGCAAGCTCGTTCATGTTGTAGAAATTGCAGGATGGTCGGAAATGGAGAGACTTCTTGATGGTTCTGTCATCATCAACAGCTTTCATGGTGAATTTTCCAATGTCAGGCCCGGCTACAAAGTAAGCTGCACAACGGTAAAAATTAACCCGTCAATTTTGAAACTATGATCGAAATTAACCCTTCAATATGTCATAAAATTGATTCGATTAAATTAATTTCGATAATTAATTTATAGAAAAAAGTTAATGACAGTAATTTGGTTTGGACTAGATTGGTTTTTACAAGAAATAGGTATGGGTTTGGTCCATAATTTCGGCCCACTTCAAATAATTAACCTCTTCGGATTGAACAGAAGATCAATCCAAATGAACTCGGTTCCATACTGTATTTTGAACAACCCTAGTTGCACATTTAGCTGGTTGAGTTGTCGGGCGATTTGGCAGAAAATGAATCGGTCAAATTTGGTGCCTAGGGTTCCTCAAATTAGACCGGTATATCAGCCACGTCGGTTTGATTCCATCAACCATTGTTATTTTAAGCATAGCTTATATGACTACAGTTTCATAATTTCTCGGGTTTGAGTCACACAAAATAGACTTCACACATACCCGAATTGTCAGCTCCGATCTAAGTCTGCTACTAAATTTATGTGTACCTTTGACGGTTCCATCACCGTAGATTTGAATCTGATCCAACGGTGGGAGGACCTCAGATGGGTGAGTATTGTCATAGTAAGGCCAAGAAGCTATGGAATTGCAACAAATATAAGTATAGGGAATTGCAGATTCCTCAATGAATCGTCGAACTCTACGCTTTTCTTCGTACATTGTGAGTCCCGGCTCGACCGGATCGGCTCGGTCCACGTCGTGACCGAATTCTGACGGCAAAAATCTCTGCAAAATTTTTTTAAATGATAAAATTGAAACAAATCTAATGTATATGTATATAATAGAAAATACATGTTCTCTTTGAAGCGATACGTCGTATATTCTCTAATTAACATGTGTCAATTATATTATTTAATTTTTACTTATAACAAATTTTTTATAATCATATTTATCTTCTTTAATTAAATATATTAATTACCATTTAAAAATTTGTTGATAAGTGTTTAACCTATTTTTTATAATCATATTTATCAACAAATTTAAACACTTGATTCAACTAATATATGATGAGGTGCACAATTAAAAAAATTAAGAGTGATTTCAATATATTGTATTATGTTTTGTTCAAAATTGGGCGTTGAATGAATGAATATTAAAAAAAATTAAGATATTTTTAGTTTTCAATGAAATGTTATTTTGTATATTTTTTAAAATTTATTTTAAATAAGAAAATTTAAAACCTCAAAATACACTTATTTTAGTTTTATATATCACAAATTTTTAAAACAGTACAGATTAACTTGAAATTATATGATTGCAATAATTTACACACAAAAATGAGAAAGTATTTCATTTAATTTATCACAGAATAAATGATGAGAAAAAACTAATAAATTAATAAGGTGATGACATCTCATTAAATTTTATATATACTCACCCACTCAAGTGGGTTGGTGGGAGCGGAGTGATCCTACTGGATGCTCTATTGAGGTAATGATGTCATCACCTCTTAATGGCTTAGCCTAAACCAAATAAATCTTGGCTTAGACTCCTCAATCCTTTATTCATATTCTCATTATTATATGATTATATCGTCTAACAAATTTACAAAATACTGACGAACTAACTTAACATTGACAATTCATACATAATAAAATTTCTGAGGACAAATATTCATTTTAGGAAAAATTTGACTTGACGACCACGTTCCTCAATTCTACTATGTTGTTTCAAATTGGTTTCATTGATAAATGTAGCCAACTTCATGAACATAATCGTCGCGTCAACAAAATAATACACAAAATGTCACTTCAGCCTAATTTGTTGACACCGGTACGAATTGGACCAAATCCAAAATATAATAGCATAGTTCGAGATCAAATTGAAATAATATTTTTAAAATATTATGTTCGACTATTGATATGACCAGTTTGGGATGAAATGCGATTTCAAGTTTGGTGAGTTGCCAATTTTGGGTCGGGTTTTTATTATTAAATGAACGGCTCTAGACATCACTTTCTAAAATTAGGAGGATTTTAATATAAAAAATGGTAGGATGCTTTAAATCATAACCGAAAACTTATTGGAACCATTTGAATCCGCAAAAATAAAGGTAAGGTTTTGGACGCTTGCAAATTCAAGCTCAAATTGTGAGTATGTTCTTAAATTCAAACAATGTACACACACAACTCAAAATATGACCCGTGGTCCACACGAACCCGAACCTCAATCAGGTTGAGTTTATAAGTTAAACTTTTCTTTTTAACTTGAACCCATAAGTCGACTCAAAACTCGAATAAGCAACTCCTATTGCTCATGGTTTTGTGAAATAATTATCTTGGAAACTTACCTTGATTGTGCCAACAGCCTTAATAGCCTGAGCTAGAATGAGCTGATCCAGCAAGTTTAGCCCACCAATGGCTGATATTACTATTTCAATCTCATGATCTCTTAGTATCTTCTCCATTTGCTCTTTCTCAGTGATCGAACCCTAAAATTATTTCAGAATACACAACAAGTGATTAATATCAATAATAGTAGCTTCATGTGCTTAAGCATATTATTCCCTTTATCAGAGCAGACAATTCGAGTTTCGGGTTTGAAAGACATGCATAACCCAACCCCGACTCACAAAATTAACGTGTGGGTTGTTGTGGGGGTTCACCTCCTCCGGAAATATCAGGCGCTGCTCACCTTTGGGAGATCAACGACGAGACGCAAGCAACGAATGCTACGTCTAGCTAATGCGTTTCTTGTGGAGAAGTTGGATACTAGATGTTACTTATCTATAGGAGATCAACGACCAGACATGAACAATATTAATGAATGATACGTCCAACTCCGGCACAAACATTCACTGCTAGATGTTCCGTACTCCCAAGTCATTAACGAATCCCATAAAGATAAGTGGTGAGTTAAATCACTAAACAATAATTGGAATAACAATATTTTCATGTAAATTAACATGGAGGTTGTCATATTAAAATACAACTTAAACAATATATAGTATATGGTTCGTTACTATCAACATTTTGCACGCTCGGGTCACATAAAATTATGTATTTTTAACTCGTAATACTCTATTTGAACTCGAAACTCGAATTGTTACTTATTTGTAGAAAGGAAAAATTGTTTACCTTTACAATTATGACACCTTTTCTTTGGAGAGCTTTGATGGTTTTAGCCCTAGAAAGGCTAGTTGAGCCGGGCCGGAGAAGAACGTAGGTGGTTCGACCGGAGTCAAGGCTCGCTTCGGCC
>JAYMTA010004381.1:0-12716 GCA_036897625.1 Pelargonium cotyledonis | reverse complement strand
GTTGTGGTGGCCACAGCCATTACCACCACCAAGTCTGGTTCTAAGATCTCTTTCTCAACCAATACTCACAGATCATGTCATTGTCCTCATCAGGTAACATAACAAACCCTTATTGTCCTTCAGATTGCAATGTACCCAATTTCCAATACTCTCTTAAATAGTGAATGTATGTGATGGGTTTTGTGTATTATGTCTAATTAATGTCAAGTTTGTTTGTTTCATATTTTTAGAATGGACCCATTTTGAAGAAATTGATCTCCTCATAGAAAGTTTTGGAATGTGTTCAATTTTATCAAGTTTTTTCATCTAGAATGGGCTCATTTTCCAATTCACTCTCATATTGAAGAATTTGAGCTCCCAAAAATTTGTGAATGAAGCTTGGATAAACCCACTGAAGGATGCTTGTTAATGTGGTTTTAGATTGTGTAGAGTGTAGACTTAGTTTCCAATTCTTCTTAAATTGATAAATTGAGCTGCCAGACCATTAGTAATAGATATTGGATAGTCCCATTGAAGAATGCTTGTTGATGTGGTACTCGATTGTGTCTAGAAACTTCCTTGATGCGTTATTTTCCTCCTCAGTTGACGAAAAACAGATTCTTGTATGCATTAAGCAGTGTAAGTAGCGAAGTATGAGAGTGAATTAGGGTTAGCAAAGTAATTCGCAAGTGTGTGAGTGTGTTTGTAGCTCAGCCCCAAAGGGATATTTATAGGAGAGATCCCTGCTTGTGATTAATGGTTGAGAGTTTTTAGGATGTCCGGTGTAATTAGGAAACTTTCAAATAAGTTGAAACTACTAAACTAGTCTCATGTGAGACTGTAAACCGTGAATTGGGGAGAGTCAAATGAATTGTGGCCGCACTAGGCTATTTGTATGTGAAATTGGGCTGCCAGAAGTGAGCCCAAATAAGTATGTATCATCAATCCCTTTTTCTAATTCTCTCACATATGTTTTTTTAGCTTTTAACAATTGATGAATGCAGTTTGTATAAACTATCTCAAGAATGCATGTTCATGGGGTTTTAGAGTGGATAATATCAAGTTTATTTTGTGGTTTTACAGAGCTCAGAGAAATATACTGGCGTGGTCGAGGACTGTTGTTGTGATTATGAGACAGTGGACAGCCTTAACCAAGACATATTGCACCCTCTGCTGCAAGAGCTAGTCACAACTCCATTTTTCAGATACTTTAAGGTCTGATTGTTGTTACTGTGCAGCATGATGATTTTCGTTGATTCGTACACTATTTTATGTGATTGAAGAAGCTTAATAATATTGCTTGTTATGTTTATTGATTATTTTATTTTTACCTGGAATAGACACACACTTAGACTTGTTTGTGACATCTTTGGCATAATCAAATACTGCTCGATTTTGGCTTTTATTTGATACCTCAATACACTTCATTGTCTCTTGTTTTCCCTATTTTGGTGAAGGTCACATCGTGTTGTTTTCCTTATTTTGGTAAAGATCATATTGTGTTGTGATACCGAGTTACCTGCTCAATGGGTTTCAATTTGACATAAATTAGCATTGCCTCGTATAAAAAAGGGTGACTTAGTGCATGAGTCTTCCACCATTGTGGGAGTTTGTGGAGTGTTATTCATGAGGGTGGGCCATGGCACAAAGTAAGGTTGCTGCTGTGTAACCTTTAGGCCACGGGTTCAAGTCAGAGATACTTTTTCAACTAAAGTAATCGTATTTAGATGACCTTTCCATTATCTCCTACAAATATTGGTCACAATATGGGCAATTCGTACAATTAGTGTCTCAAATATTACTTGGTATAGCATATCCAGTGTCCTGAGTGTGATGGTTATTATTTTGTTGAGTGGTTAGGAGGGAATTTAGTAACCAAATACTATATCATATGCACTCCAATTTCTATGGTTGATTTAAAAGTATTTTCCTTTATGGAACATGATTTTTACTTTCCCCCTATATCAGGTAAAGCTGTGGTGTGATTGCCCTTTCTGGCGTGATGATGGTATGTGCCGTTTGCGCGATTGTAGTGTCTGTGAATGTCCGGAACATGAATTTCCAGACAGTTTCAAGAGGCCATTTCGTAAAAGTCTTCCATCCGACAAATTTTTGTGTCCAGAGAGCGAGCCACAGACTACTGTCGATCGCACACTGGACAGTAAAACTTTCAGAGGCTGGGTAGAATCAGATAATCCGTGGACAAATGATGATGAGAATGATCCTGGTAATTGCATTTACTTTTTGTAATTTCCGTAGAAAGTAGATGTTCACGAGGCTGTGAGTTCCTTTTAAGTTTTGGTTAAGACTATTTAATTCTCTTTTCAGTTCATTATTTTTCTCTTGGGTCAACTTTTGATCTGCAGGTGAAATGACATATGTAAACCTTGTGCTTAATCCTGAACGTTACACTGGCTATTCTGGTCCATCAGCTAGAAAGATATGGGATGCGGTCTATTCGGAAAATTGTCCAAAATGTGAGCATATATTTTTAGTTTAATCTTCATTGTTACTCAGCTATCCCTCAAAGGCTCAAAGTTGTGTTATTTATTAGCTAGTTTTAAGGAATGCCATTAAGTTTTCTTTTCCATCAATATACATTTCTTGATCATCTGCTTCAATGAATTTTTTTTATTTTTCATGTTCTTAGAGTTCCGGTTCTTGTTCATTTTTGGCCTTTTTCCCCCTCCAAAAGCCTCTTCTCTGATTAAACGTTTTTGTGTAGATCCATCCGGGGAGATGTGCCAGGAGAAAAAGGTGTTGTACAAATTAATATCCGGTCTTCACACCTCCATATCGGTTCACATAGCTACCGATTATCTTCTTGATGAAAGAACAAATCAGGTACTCCTTCAATTACTCTGGTCTTTAGTTGAAACAACTGAATGTGATGATATGAAGATATTGCCTAATTGTCATCATTCTGCTTCTCGGCTTCTGAAATAACTTGAAGTTTTCTTGATAATATTCCAGTGGGGTCAAAATCACGAACTGATGTATGATCGGGTTTTAAGATATCCAGATCGCGTTCAGAACCTGTACTTCACATTCCTCTTTGTTCTCCGCGCATTTACTAAAGTAAGCACCACAGGCTCTTTGTGGAATTCGAACTCCATTTATTTGTCTCAAAATCGTCTTGATATTAAAAAAAATTCTGCATAAAACTTGTTGTAGGCTGCAGACTACTTGGAAACTGCTGAGTATGACACTGGTAACCATGAAGATGACCTGAAAACACAATCCTTCGTGAAGCAGCTACTTTACAATCCGAAGCTCCAATTTGCATGTCCACTTCCTTTTGACGAAGCCAAATTGTGGCAAGGTCAAAGCGGACCCGAACTGAAGCAACAGATCCAAAAGCAATTCAGAAACATTAGGTTTGTCTATCAACGTTTCTAGCGAAATCACGTTTCCATACATCAAAAAATGCACACCCCATACCCGCTTGCTTATTAGTACATACGTTGATTGTTTAGTTGAAATAGTTTTCTTGATGATGATAATTTTGATACCTTGCATTTGTTGCAGTGCATTGATGAATTGTGTAGGCTGTGAGAAGTGCCGGCTCTGGGGAAAACTTCAAGTTCTCGGTCTTGGAACTGCATTAAAGATCCTCTTTTCTGTTGATGAAAATCGGCCTATACAACCTGTAAGTTTTTGCCGCCATGTAAGGATTAAATCTTTCTGCGCCCCTGAACTGTTCAAAAGTATAAGTTTCATCCCCTTAACTTTGTTATGCATCTCTATCGACCAATTTCTCATAGTCCATTACTGATTTTAGGGGTTATTTTCAAATTTTTGAACAGACCAAGAGATGCATAAAGATTTTACGACCAGTTTACTATAATGTTTCCATGTTCTCACTTAATTTCTTTGTTTTGCAGCTGCAGTTGCAAAGAAATGAAGTGATCGCTCTGATAAATTTGCTGCACCGGCTCTCAGAATCCGTCAAATACGTCCACGAAAGAGGGCCGTTGATTGAGAAGATCATGGAAAGACAAATCCCCAATCCCCTCCCAAGGAAATTTGGAATATGGAACAGAATATGGGAATCAGTAGCTAGGCTTGGGTTCTTCACTACTTTTATATAAACGATTGCAACATGATCAAACTGACAGAAACTAAAACCGAAATGGTTTTCCAAGTCGTGGAAATCGCAACTATAACATGTCGCTTTTAAGATTCTGTCATTGAAGGGTTAGAAGTCGTCTTTCTGAAAAAGAATCGAGCTCTAGAGGCAACATTCATGTGTAAAATGTATCAGGTAACAAATCAATGTTTTGTTGCATCAAAATGACATGACATGAATATATTTCGGTTTGTGTTAATTCCTAGGAGGAATGTGAACTGATTCTTGTAGTCGATTTCAACATTATTTGAGAAATGACTTGGTCGTTTTAAATAAACTGAGTTTATGTTTCCGAGAAAATTCGGGTTCTTTTTGTTAGGAGGAATCATTTGTGTTGATGGTATCAATATTTGCTTGATATTCAAACCCTAATTGTCGCTCACACTCGTATTTGTCAATTTCACAAACACGAAACCTAGGTCAAGAACAAAGGTTACTATTTTATTACCTGTTTCCGTCTTGGTTTGAACCAAATTGGGCAATTTGTAATTTTCCCAGCAAAACAAGAACCTCAGTTTACAAAATGATGCAACCATTTGTATTCATAAATAGCAATATCCATAGTTGACATGAACCTCAGGCTACAAAATGAAGCAACCATCCAGCTCTAAAGAAGAAAAATTACAACATTTTCATTTTGAGAGTCGTAATCATTATCAGATCTCGGGACAAATTTAAATCAACTTTTTATGCAGGAATTGTGACATATATTCCTATGTACATGGTAAAAGACTACAACAATGGACCAAACCACTGGAAGCACGAGATCGTTACCGCTCCCCGGAATTGAGATTAATAGCAAGCGAAAGAGGGAAATGATATCTCGTACCTGCTAGCGATTTTCAAGAACTGTCAGATTCCTCGCCTGCACAAGGAAGTGTAAGACTTCCCATTTTGGTTCCACGAAAGAAGCGCGAAAACATGTTTCAAAACTATGTGCGCATGTATATAGTCTATAATCTGACGTTTCCTCCTTCTAGTACAGCAGCCATCGTAGCTTGTGCTTCTTCGAGAGTCCGCTTCTTCTGAACAGTGGTGAAGGCTTCAATAGTATCGCCCTCCTCCCAGCCGGTATAGCCATCTACTAAAACTCCACACTCTAGTCCTGCACCTACCTGCTCAGCGTGCAAGATTGTATAAAGTAAATACACAGTTTTGTTTTGATACCATCCACCAATAGTAATGTTTACCTCCTCTTTTGCAGATAGGCTATTTCATGACATCAGTGGTCAAACCCGTGACCTCAACATCACAAGGCACCAACCTTACCGTTGCATGACTCAAATCCGTAACAACATTTTCTCTAATATTTGTTCACACTTCTTTTCGCAAAGACTAGTCATGTCATTACTTGACAAGATTGACTAAAGATCCATAGTTTATGGTTACCACTCGGTAAAGTTTCGTACTTAGGAACAAAAAGAATATTGTGCACTGTTTTTCTGACCGTCAAAACTATCAGAAAATTATCTCCAGTGTACATTTCTCCTCAAACATTTAGGTATCTTTTTAACCACTAAATTGCAAGTTTGTGTTATTCGAAGAAATAAAACATACCTCTTTCACGTCTTCCTTAACCCGTCTCAATGAATCAAGAGTGCCAACATAAATTTCGCTGCCCTGCCTAAGAACCCGGATTCCACAGTCTTTCGACAATTTCCCATCTACTACCATGCATCCAGCAATACGACTACTGCCACTGCTAAATATGGCTCGAACTTCCGCTGAACCAATCGGTATATGTTCCTATCAAAATAAAAAAAGTGACAGCTCTTAGAAGTAGCTCATCTGTAATACAGATTATAAATTTCTAGTGTTCATGTTCTAGCCGGGGATGCATGTGATTATAAAATGGATATAGCTTATATCGATAGAGTTGAACCTCGACTGGATCTAAAAGTCCTTCCATTGCCCTTCGCATGTCATCAACAAGTTCATAGATAACTTTGTATATCCGAATCTCAACACCTTTTTGGTCTGCATATTTCTTGACAGCACCTGATACTTTTGTGTTAAATCCAAAAATAATAGCTTCGCCAACAACGGCAAGATCGACATCGCTGGTGTTCACATCCCCTGTTGCTTCCATGAGGAACTTCAACGTGACGTTCTCTTGTGGGAGCGCTCGTAGTGCTTGCTTGATAGCCTCAATAGAGCCCTAAACACGAACAAGAAAGTAAAGTTTAAAATTATTGAAAGCAAACTCGTGTTCACCAGGAAAGTGTAGACCGATATATCTTTTATTTGAAAAAAGCAAGATGAATAGAACATTATCAAAACTGAAAAAACATTGCTTTGAATTATAGACCGTTACAGTTACATGGACTAAACCAATACTTATATTTCGTGCAAGGTGCAACAGATTTAAATTTCACCATTTTCAAGATTATAAGCCTCCGCACATTTCTGTTCTTACAATAAAACATTAGTTTGGATTTAAAAAATTAGAATTGAAATGGGAATGGTATTCTCATTCCCAAGCCATGTGAGCGAAAACTAGAAAAGTGCAAGCCCAAACAAGAAATATGGGAATCTCATTCTCATTTCCATTCTTGAACTAAAAAAATAATCCAAATGCAGAAATGCTACCTAAATTAGGGCTGTGGATGATAGGGTCCGGACCGTGACTGGAGTGAACTGAATACGCTCGGTCCAGTCCAAAGTAATCCAAATTCAGTTTGGACTGATTAATTTTCTTAGAAAATGTACTTTAAAAATATATATATCACTTTTGCTACATTCTACTTCATTGTTCACTCAACTCCCTTAGCTTCCAGTCCCAATCTGGTCATTTTTGGTCTGTTCCATGCACAACCCTAAATTAGTATTCTAAATTTTATGCCTTGAAGAGGACTCAAACCTTCACACTCTCTAGCAGAGATATAATAATATCGATAAATGACTGTTTCTGGACTCTGGTAAGAGGTCCTAAATGGTATGTGAACCGTGTAACAGTGTATGGTTCAAAAGGAGAGACTCTAATTAAATGAATTTATCATAAATATGGACATTTCTAGAAGCACATCAATCAGTCCTAGGAGAATGAAAGTGTGCTTTCTTCAAGCAGAACCAAATATACGAACAATAGTGTTCCTAGTTTGATTTGAGAATGATATGCATACCTGAACATCGACCTTCAAAACGAGGTTCAGCTGGTGCACATCTACTCCAGGTGTCCTTTTAGAAACTGCAGCAGCCAAGGAAAAAAGTGTAACTTTTCCATCTTCAGCCTTGGCCATTATCCGCTCATTACGCAACAACTCTGCACGTGCCTCTGCCTTTTCACGTGCAATGTCGAGGGTGTTGACGACCTCGAATTCGTCACCAGCAATCGGAACATTGTTCAACCCAATGACCTGTGGAGAACGCGGTACTTGTCTCAGAAGCGTTAAACTTGACTCGATCAGAAACCATAATATAAAATATTGAAAAACACTGTTTAGATGCCATATTGTACACTTGGCACATTGTAATTCAGCCAAATCATCAGTAAAATAAATGATGTGTCATGTCCCTTTAATTGACACATTATTTTGTACGAACATTTAGTACAATATTTAAGACATATCATTATTCTAAAATATTTAGGGACCCAAGAAACACCCCAAATTCCTAGATCCTGTGATATGTATAACTCATTAGTCTATTAATAACAAGATCCAAATTTTCAAATGCAAGAGAGCGGCCGATCAATGGACAAAAAAAAACTACACATAAAAGACTAGTAAGTTTGAAGAATGTTATGCTGACTCAAGGAGAAACAAAAAAAAAAAAAACACGGAAACTTATAGCAAATGATGATATAACTTTGTGCATACAAATACTATGGTGATACTGAATAACAATATGCTGACTAGTAAGTGATGAATAGAGATATGTATACAAATATTATGGTGACATTGAATCCAAAAGGCAAGACAAGCAAACAAACATTTTCTTTCCTAAAGTTGTTCATTATGCATGCTTGCCAAATCAATAACAAAAATAATATTTAGAACCACAAGGTCCACATCCCAAAGCTGATACGAAGGATAAGTGATAGGTTGGCGACAAATAAGTCAGCAAATGATGCAATCAATAAATCTAGGATTGCATGTAAGAAAATCGCTAAATTATAGTACTCGTATTAGCATCACATCTTGAATGTAAGAGAGAGTACTACAATGCCTACACAAAAGGAACTTTGACATTAACAGAGAGCATAGGATAATAATGTTGATAGAGAGGTGAGACAAACTATAAACCTGTACGGGTATAGATGGCCCAGCTTCAGCAATTTGTTTCCCAGAATCATCGAATAAAGCCCGCATCTGACCATGAGAACAACATGAAAGTCAATTTAATACATCAAAACGTATCAAACAAGAAACACGTAGTCCAGCATTTTATGGCTACTATTAATATGTAACAGTATATTATCTTAAAAAGTGTCTGATATTCAAACTATCATTCACCAACCTTGCCAAAGGCTTCTCCGCAAACTACTATGTCCCCTTTTATAAGGGTGCCATTCTGCACGATAAATGTAGCTACTGGCCCTTTAGATTTATCAAGACCGGCCTCAATGACTGTGCCTTTTGCATTTCTATGAGGATTAGCCTGAAGCTCTTGCAACTTGAAATATATATATAAATAAATAAAATACACTAAGTCAGAATATATGGTAGGCAGATACGATAAAAGCAAGACAAGTAATAACAAATCTAGAAACAAAATGTTCTTTCCAGGACAAGAAACAATAGTCAAGCTATTTCCTGAACTCAGTTGGGACCGGCTACATGAATCACTTAGCAAAACTCCTAGGGTTCTTCTACCCTAATCCTCCTTCACTCTGTCCTGTATAATGTTATCTTCTCTGTTGAGCCATGCATTATTCTAACTACTTTACATGGCCTACCTCCACCCCTTTTTGTTTATCCTAACTGAATTCACTCAAGACTCGAACTTGTGAACTCTAGGTACATCAGGCTCTGATACCCTGTAGAGGACCAAAACAACAAAATGTTTAAGCTAATAATTGAAAGGTCAATTTGAATTTTATACTCTTGAACTCTTGTGTTACCAGACAAAACCAGTTAAACAATTCATTCCTGATTGTGTCCCTATGTATCTATCAAATACAAGAATTGTATGTCCATGCATGTCCACCTAAATATTTAAGAGGAAACCTTGCAGGCAGTATCATTTTCTGTATTGGTGGTTTCTAAATCTAGAAGTCAGGACATATTCAAAACACGACCAAGAACTATATGATTCATTACAATGACTTCACATCGAGAGAGAGAAAAGAATCTATTTGAACTGGTTCTGTAAAGAAAATACACAGTAATCATTTAACTCACCTCAGCAACAAGCATAACGGTTTCCAGTAATTCATCTACGTTTTCCCCTTTAAGAGCACTGATCTGTTCAAGGAGACAAACAAATATAAGCTTCCACAAAAAGGTATTCACCGTTAAGAACAAGTAAAGATATAAGGTTAAAGAGGATATAAACCTGAACCATTGGGACGTCCCCACCCCATTCTTCTGGCATCAACCCAATCGAAGAAAGCTCTTGCATAACTCGTTCTGCACTTGCTCCCTCTTTATCTATCTGACAGAACGATTTTCCGGGAGAAAAAGACATTAGAACATGTACAGAAACCAAAGTGAGTACAGTAATGGTTCATATTTTAATCACAGAATAAATATTATAGAATATACCTTATTTATTGCAATCACTATGGGCACCCCAGCTGCTTTAGCATGAGCAATAGCTTCATTTGTTTGAGGACGGATTCCATCATCAGCCGCCACAACAATAATAGCAATGTCTGTCACTCTTGCTCCACGAGCTCTCATTGCTCCAAACGCCTACATGAGTAGATATAGTATATATCATTTAATGGCACAAGAAATCCATGTGATCATAAGCCTCAAGTTTATCAGACGCACAACATATATTTCAACACTAATAAGGCAAAATGTGTTCCACAGTTCAGGGAAGTTGAATTTAGTAGTGCTAAAGAAGACAACAAATTTACCTCATGTCCCGGAGTGTCAAGGAAAACACAGGGTTGCAATTCGCCATCAAATGGTACTAACACCTTATAAGCCCCGATTCCTTGTGTAATCCCGCCTGCTTCTGAGGCAGCTACCTGTTAAAAATACCAAGCAGCTGGTCTTTAGCAGAATAATGTAAATCGCACACAAGCACCAACAGTAAAAAGCTTCCAAAATTATCAAACTACTGTTAAAACAAAATGAGTCAAAAAAATAAATTAAAAGAAGTGGTGCAATGATTAAGCTTCTACGCGTACCCTGCTCTTCCGGATATGATCCAAAAGGGTGGTCTGCCAAGTTAACAGCAACAACAAAGAAATATTAGAAAACTCTTGATATCAAAGTAGCAACATTTGTTTATTTTTCTCCTTGTGTAAGGTCAAAACCAAGATAGTTCGTGAAAGAGAAAGATGTGGGACTGCTTAAATCAAACAGAAATTTATCACTAACCTTCCCATGATCCACATGACCCATTATAGTAAGGACAGGAGGCCGGTCTTCTAGATTTTCCAGGTCTTCTTCGTCAAATATTTCCTTCTTCTTTGCCATATCCTCAAGTCTGAAGGGATCGGCATCTATAACTTCCACATCATACTCTTTACATATCATCTTCACCATGTCTCTGTCCACAGTCTGCACCCCCTCAGGCCTAATGCCCTTTGAAAACAGAGTTCCATAAACGTCGCTTACATTGACGGCCAAGCTATGGGCTAAGTCCTCGATCAACAAACCTTTTTCCCCAACCTCAAGAATTTCTACTTTGACAGGAGCTGCCTCTCTAGCCGCCTCAAGTCTGGCTGCCCTCCGACTCGCTTTACTCTGCTTCCGCCCTCTTCTTGAACCAGCATCATTGGGATTCTGGCTATTAAACAGTCGTCTCCGTGAACCACGAACTGGAATATTTCTCCTATTGGGTGCAGCTTTGAACTTTCCGGCCGGTTTTCGTGGAGCTACAGCTGCTTGAGCAACCGAAGGATCAACTGCCACCTTCTTAGGTGCATCCTTGTTAACCAAAATTGGCTTCCATCCTGTAGTTTCGTCAGTTACCAGTGACTTTGGACCCGCACCTATGTCCTTCAGAATTGGCTTCCGTTTCACATTGGGGTCAGCTTCAACAACTTGTGATTTTGCGGCTGCACCCATATCCTTCAAGATAACGGGTTTTTTCAACAATGGCGGGGGAGCTATAGTGGGTCTTGGTTGCAACTTTGGTTGCGGCCTCAAGGGTGGCAGGGGGGGTTTTAGAACAACGGTGGGTTGAGGAGGAGACACGTCCTTTACTTCTCCAGCTGCTTTGGTCTCCTCCTTTTCAATCACACTATCGACTGTAGGAGAAGGATTAACAACCCTTGGCACACTTGAAACCGAATCCCCCTTACGCCACACACTCCTTGGAGATTTTACGTTGTTACTCCTCATGGGATTTTGTGGTCTCGAATTAGCACTAGAATTCAACGGTTTTGGTCTATATTCAGGTTTAGCTGGTCTTCCTGTTAACTTGGGAACTGGCTCAGTTGCATTCAAAGGTACTGACTTATTTACATAAACGCTACTCCCTCTGCTACCACCGGAGACGCTAGCTGTTGAAGTTTCTAATTTCTCCGCCTTCTCCAAAACCTCCCCGAGTGATTCCATCACACTATTCCTATCTTCTAAATCAACCGACTTCTCATCACTAGTTCTCGAGGCGCCCCAAGTGGGCCCGGGGGACCTCAATACAGGCTTGGGAGCCACCTTAAGTTCAACTTTTTCAGCATCATCATCAACATTTCTAGTTCCTTTGTAAGAATCCGTATCAAGGGACACTACATTGCCTTGCTTGGCAAGGTAATCAGTAGTAGTTGTCAATGAACATTTACAAAACGACACACGATGCCATCTCTTCTGAGAATCCTTAAACTTCCCGCTGGACAATGAAACTCTCCTACCTAGAGAAAAATTTCCCCCGAACAATCCGATGCTACGGGACCCACTTCCTAAACTCCCAAGTGAGGCCAGTGAAGCCATTGTTCCTACTCCTAGCACCAGCATACGAACACACAAACAGAGACCACAAGAACAAAAAAAAATAAAAAAAAACAACACCTTTAAATCAAAAACCCAGAAATTGTATTGCCCATTAAAAGCCTACCCTCATACAGCACACACCATAGTTTCTCAAACCCAATTCGAAGCTACAACAGACCTGCCCAGAAATGGAAGCAAGCACAACAAAAGATTCAATTTTGAAACAAACCCAGTAGCTCAAACAACCATCTGGAGCAGAAATTGGAACCAAGAGTGACAGTGAATCAAAAGAATCTTACCTTTCTGAGAAATTTATGTGGTGGGAAGTAGGATAATGTTGCTGGGAGTGTGTTGAGGGCAAGGAATGGGAAAGGAAAAATCCTGTGGCTGTGGAAGATGAAGATATACAGGAGAGAGGTGGAGAAGAGAAAGAGAGCTAAAAAAACAGATTTTTGGGTTGGGTTTTGTGGATTTTGGGCATATGTGCGTGAGGGTGTGGCTTCTCTGCCTGTCAAATACTCATTTGTGATAAGGCTTTTGATAGGTTTGCTTCTTCT
>JAYMTA010004380.1:0-12716 GCA_036897625.1 Pelargonium cotyledonis | reverse complement strand
CACAACTGTTTTTTTTATAAGCAATGGGACATCATACTCGAAGTAACAATGTTTCTCACTCTCCAAAGGAAGCGTCACCCTAAACCCCACCCCACAAATCCCACCCCATACCGTCGACAAGGAGACTCGAACTCGAGACCTCAGAGGGAATCGAATGTGATGATAACCACTTGGCCCAACATGTCTTGGTGGTGGCACAAATGCTACTGGAGTAGGGAGATCAACGGCGGCCTATGTTGTATAGACACGGGTACGAGATACAAGACATGGCGTCAATATGTTTTAGAGTGTCGGACACGTTCAATCAATTCATTTTTAGAAAGAAAAGAAATGGGGGATATGTAAAGCGTAGAGTGTTATACGCATGTCTGCTTTAAAAAAATTATTAAAACATTGGAGAACAGATAAAATCAAGTTTCCGACGTGTATCCGAAGAGTGTCCAAATATCGGACACGGGTACGTTAATAAGATGAAAGTGTCCGAGTATGGCAGGGCAAAATGTGAGTGCTATCAAAATGCACTCTCTTTCCCTCTTTCTTTCTCAGGTTAATTTGGGTTTCGATTTTAGTTTGAGTTAGAAATTGGAGTTATGAATGTATCTCTCACACACACTGATTATGGTGATGATACAAGGGTAACAAGGTCAAACACTAAGGAAGAGCATACTGATCTGGAGCAGTACATTTAATAGAATTTTCAGCTATGCCTCAAGTGCAATTTTTACTTGGGTCAAATGAGGGTATGTTGGTGTGGGTCGGTAAGGAAGGAAGACCATCCAGATACGGGTGGCTATTTGTTGCCATTTTTGGTGTTCTAATTTACTGTAAATTTTGAACACAAGTCTTAAGGCCATGTAAAGAGGGAGAACGTCATAATTAGCAGGCAGAAAACCATAAGCTATGAAGGCCTAGTTATATCGACAAAAATGGAAAGGAAAGGTAAATAGAAGAAATAAAATAAAAGGAAGATAGAAAAAAATGGGAAAGAGAATAAATTAAGAGGCATTTTAGTCTTCTGACACAGAATTAACACCGTTACTAACGGTGCAAACTATCTAAAGTACATGTAGTTAGTTGCAATTCTTTTAGTTTATGTAATTTTGTGCAAATCATGTAAAGTTCAATGTATCTAGGGGCAATTAACCCTTTTATTTAATATCCTGGTTTTGAGTTGGCATACCTCGTCCAACAGCCCTTCATATGTAAGTTGAGAACACATGGGAGTGACCATGTCCACCTGCAGCAGAAGTAAATTTTAAGCAATAGCACCAGCATACCCTGACTGGGTATAAGTGCAGGCAAGTTTTGATAGGAGTATCTCAATGTGTAAGTGCAGTATAGTATGTACTGAAATATAAATGAACTTAATATCAACTTATTTCAGCACCTAAGTTCAAATATCTTCCAACTAGAACATCTTGAAGATCATATTCATATAAAGTTATCAGTAACATATAAATTTTGCATGATATCATTTTAAGAGGGAGAAAAACTACCTCCCTATCTAAAGAGGAAAAAGAAAAAAAGTGTTCATAGAAAATATCCTCAAATGCTCTTCTTTCTGCATATGAAGTTACCAACTTGCATTGCATCATCATTCATTATTTATAACTACTTAACAATTAAGAGAAAAAATCAAGAAAAGGAAAGAGAAATAGAAAGAAAGAAATACCTCCCTATCTAGAAGAATAAGAGTATTTATCTCTGATAAGCCCATCTGAAGTATAAGCAAGTAATTAGTGGGGACACCGAGTGAACATTTGCATGAAATAAAACTCAGTTATTATAATGGCTAAATTCACTACAAAAAAAAATTATTGAAATGATTTAATGTTACATCAGAAGAGTTGACTGGTTCCTCTCCTTGCATGCGATTAAGTATGTCAGCTACATGTACTGATGATTTTCCTTTGGCCCTCACGTTCGGTATAAATCCAAAAGAAAACTACAATACAGAAACAAATAGATAACTTCACATTCACAATGAATGCAAAATGAGAGAACATAAATCACCAGGCTATTTGAAAATTGTTGATTGAACTTCATGATAGTTTTGTGTTTTTACTTTATTTGGCTTAGTTGCATAATATCAGGTACAATATACAACCTCAAGATTGTGGATGGCCTTTGCTATATGCCAAAGTGGGCTTGTATCACCATCAACTTGGGATTCCTGCAATGTCAATGAGAAAAAGGCAATGTAAACCTGAGAAGACAAATAAATATATTTGTAACAGTTCAAGTAGCAAGCATTGCTATACCTTGTAAGCAAGATCAAGTTCAAAAGATAATACATCCTCATCTAGAGGAATCATGTATAATGGGTACTCTCCAATAGTCGTCAAGTGATGAACATTTTCGTCCTCAAGGATCTGCACAACTATAACAGTTCCTTGCAACACATACGCTTTTGTAAGGAAATCATGTTTGTTTTAACAGGCGTATAATTGTTTACCTTCTCACAAACAACTGTCCGACGAGGAACAAAATACACATGGTACTCTCTCTGAAGGCCTTTCGATATATCATTATGAATATGTTTGCATATGAATTTCATCAAACTAAGCTGAGAATAGACAAGGTAAACCACTTTTGTACAGTCAGTTTGAATTGGTTCTGCAGAAAGATACCGCAATTCCACCCCATGTTCCTGTTTGAAATTAGGAATTTTTCAATCCCAGTTAGCAATAAGAAGTAACTACACGTATGTATGACTTTTAAACAACAGAAAAAACTAGTCTGCTCAAAACATTCTCCCAAACACAAATAATTCATATCTGATGCAAATATAATAGTCTGAATCTAACTTAAAATACATGTTAATTCCCCCCAAAAGAAATAACTAGATTAAGTAAAACTGGAGAAGCAGAAGGTAACTACCTTCAGGAGTGAGGTCTGGATGATCACTGAGATAGATCCCCCAAGCTTAGGGTCAATGACCAAACACTTCTTTCCCCGAATCTGCGCCCACAAACAATGACATTATAGGATCAGCTGTTTGCTTCCTAATAGAAAATTCACCAAATTCCAAAACAGCAAATATTTTACTTTGCTGGTTTTTCTGAGCAACCATAAGAAATCACGGATGACATAAGAAAATAATATCAAATGCAAAATGAAATTAAGCCATAATCACAACAATCAGCTGGTTTCTTTGTAAGGTAGCGTTCACTAAAAGTGTTAGAATCTTAAAATAGCATATATTTTGCTTTTCAGTATCTTCTCAGCAGCAAACCGAAATTACAGGTAGCATAAAAAAAATATGAATGACATTAAAGAACGGATCAGCCGACTTCTTTCCAAGATAAAATTCACATCATATTTGGAACCTAAAACAGCATCCGTTTACTTTCCAGAATTTTCCCAGCAAACAAACAGAAATGAGTAAACTACTGAAGAAGAAGAAAATTGAAGTAGAAATTTATAACTAATACCATATCTCTACTCACATTCTTGAGGATGTTAACGAGCTCCTTCTGAGATTGTTCTCTGAACATCATTTAAAAAAATGAAAATAAAAAGTATCTTCATTAGCTCAATTTTAGTGAAAAATTACTGAGAAATAGTGTAAAATCGACTTGAAATTGATACGAAAGCAAATGATGTACCTGAGTGAAGTGAGGTTGATTGGAGCGTTTTCCAAGTTTGGAATCTGAGCCATTGCAGGGTTGTGTTCTCTTCTCCGAACACCAGAGAGAAGAAGAGGATGACCGATTGATACGACCGGTCGTTCATGGAATCGATCAATAATGTAGATTATTGGGCAATTATTATTATTATTATTATTTTCTGTACCGAAAAAAGAAATTGAGCTGAGTTCTTTTTATAAAAATATAAATGTAAATTTATTGCTTTATAATCATTCATCAATTAATTAGTAATTTAATATAATACATTAGAATTATGTATTACACCCTTAGAATATTTTATATAGTCAATCTTAGTTATTGATAGTGTTCGTGTACTTCCAATCTTAGTCATCTCTTTTGTTAGGCCAATAGTATAAATATGTGAGAGCTATATTTGTCTAAACCATCTTGCATATAAGTAATGGAAGCGCTTTTTTAGACTTGTGTGGCCATCACTTGCTATTTTTCTTTCTTGTAAACTAACTTTTTCGCAGTTTAAGCCTGACTTAGACTAGTTTAAGTGTCGAATGGTGTAGCGAATCTTTTGAGCCGTTACAATAAGCTTACTTGAGTGATTCCATCTTTCTCCAACTCCTCATCAGCAAGTCGGTACTCATGCATCACCCAATTGGACCGCTCACCTTTCGGACCTCGACCCCAGGGGCGGACCCAAAAATTATAAAATATGGGGTCAAGATTTTTTTTTCTCGTTTAGATGTGTGGTATTGTTGTCAAAAAATATTTTTATGGGCTAAGTTTTAGTTGTAGTTCAGTTTTCATTTTTCTAGTCCAGTTGTAATGAACTAAGTTTAATGGGCTATTATATATTTTTGGGTTTGAAAGTTACATGTGGGTTTCTAAAAGGTCTAAATTATAAAAGTTTGGGGGGTTATTTATTACAGCAACTATAACTATAATTTTTTTTAATTACAATAAACTGGGGTCAGTTGACCCCCCATTGATCAACGTGGGTCCGGCACCGTCGACCCCTATGGAAAACAGAAGTCTTTTTTATACCAACCACCCTGGAATTGTGACTCACCGGCCGATTTTTGTCGGTGGTCTTCCAATACCCTCCCTCAGTGCCCCGATTGGTCCTCGATCCATTACCGTACTTCTTGTCCAAACCACTAAAAAAGTTTTATTCCAAGTCTCTGGATTTCAGCTTCGTCATACCTAACAAAAACAACGAATTCAAACCAAAAACCCTAAAAAAACACTCTACAACCACACTCATAACCAAGGCTGACCTGGGAGATAGATGTATGGATCAAATCGAAAAGGCTTTCCAGAGACCCAAACAAGCTCTTCATCGGTGGGGTGGAATCGGAACCCGAGAGCGAGTGAAGTCGACAAGTCACAACCTGAATTTGGAAGAGGCTGCCTGATCGCTTGGAGGAAAAAAAAATCAAGATGGAAGATTGGAGAATAAGTCTTCCAGCTCATGTGCGTTATAATAACGTCGTTATTTAGGTTAGTTTATTCTTTAACAAAACACTCAAACTAATGGAAATATTCAGTCCTTCTAAATATCTAACTCATGAAAAGACATATATGACCAAATAAAAATGGGATTTGATATATTCCGTACTAAAATAATACAAAGTGACGTTTAATTCAGGGCCTTCATTGTATGAAATATATGTCGCGAAATGTATATCAGTCGATCTCCCTCACTTTTCAGTCATGCAACGTACTTAGAAAACCTCATCGTCGTCGGCGAGTCCCATCGTGCCGCCAATCACCTCAACAACATCCGACACTCCAAGCCTTAATCACCCAATATTTGAAGGAACAACCTCGCCCACTCCGTTGGGTCTCGAATCTCGATACCTAGATACTTCAACCCAACATGACGAATATGTTATTGCCACCAATAATGAACAACTAATTGCTCTCAATACCAACAACGATAGAGTTTTCAAAGGGTTCAATATCTGATACACGTTCGTCACGTCTGCCTAATCAAAATCTTTAGAATTTAGATTCCCAATATCTCGTTCAACCTCCATCCTCCTATGCAGCCTCCCAACATATCACATTCACAAAAACCTCAACCCTACCAAAGCGTTGCACAACCCTCAATACTAAAGTTTTGAAGCTGACCAACTAAAGACCTAGCAATGAATCCGGTTTTGCAGCCGGAGAGGTATGAGCCTCCTCTCCTAGAATGTAGTTGCGCGTGTTTGGAATTTTATCCTCTCATGGTGACATGTTCCCTCCGGCATGCCAAATAGTTGATCATCACTCCACTACCAATGCCCGTCTTTTATCTTTGACCCATATGATGCCCGAAAAGCATGACGCCCTACACACTTTGGTTTATTTGGCTCGCACGAAACAAGCTGATTTTTTTAGCAAATCACTAGCAATTATTTAGTTTTAGGTAGAATATTAACGGATTCATTTTATAAAAAGTGATAACTATATCATGTGAATAATAAATTTGAAATTGCACAAGCCATTAAATTTAAGCGACAAATTTGACATTGCACATACATTGATGAATCTCAAAATCACTCTTAGTGAACCAAAGATGAGAGATTCATGGAACCAAATGTTCGGTCTCGTGCTCTTCATTAATATAAAAGCAGTGGCGAGTCATTGCTCACGAGTTCGGAAGCGGACTCGTGCTCGTGTCCTTTTTCTTTGCCCCATAAATGCCATTCAATTTTTGGGCCACAGAAATTTAATGATTCAACCAAAATGGAGAGTTTAACCCAGTAAAACAATAAACTTTTATTTATATTACACGATTACCATATTAAGAAAAAAATAGTTTCAAAATTATCCAAAAATGTTGAAATAAAAGGATTGATATTGACCCGATATATTTGGTAAATTTAATTTTTATGAGTAAATTTTTTATCCGATATGTTTGAAAATTATATTTTATTCTTAAATTGGTCGGGTTACGTTACACAACCTTGTATTATTGTTTTTCTAATCAGCGACGGAACATCATACTCGAAATAACAATGTTTTTCACTCTGCAAAAAGAACGTCACCCTAAACCCCACCACACAAATCTTATCTCATACACTTAAATTGGGCTGGGTTGACCTGGTTATTATACCGTAGTCATCTAATTCCGTCAACAATAATTATGTTAAACCCAAATACACTAAAATTGGACCGGGTTGACTTAGTTATTATACAAGTAGTCACCTATTTCCGTTCACAAGGAAACTTGAGGCCGAGACCTGAAAAAAATAATCCAAAATTCTTAAACCGTTTGATAAACAAATCTTAGTACCGTGTTGAATAGTTTATTTTAATTAATATGTTAAATATTTGTCTGTTTTTGAGTAATTTTGATTAATATAGAAGGGGAAATTATAAGAAAATCAGGGTTATTTCGTCATTTCCTAGGACAAAAAAAAAAAAAAAAAGTCCACCACCTAAAACGTCTCATTAGCCGTGAGTCATGACTACGACCAGTGGCATTTTCGTAATATCACGGGCGGTACTACGAATCTCTGACCGATTCCCAACGCACCCAATCCATAACTGACTCTCCAGCACTTTCTCCTTCGTCTCTCTCACACTGCCACCACCGCTCGCCACCTCACTCCATGGCCACCGCGACTCGCCTGAGGCGTCTCGCAGCCGCAGCCGCACTCGCCGCCGCAACCGGCGGTGCCGTCTTCCTCAGCAACAATCGGTTGATCTCTTCCAACGACCGAGGCGGTGGACCCGCCCTGGAATCGCTGCGGCAGATGATCAGCGATCCGTCCGTCGTCCTTCCGTCCAGGGCCGCTCAGGAATCCGCTCTCATCGGAGCTAGCTCCGAGAATCCTCTCGACATTCTCGTTGTCGGAGGCGGAGCCAACGGCAGCGGCGTCGCGCTAGACGCCGTAACCAGAGGCCTCCGCGTCGGGCTCGTCGAGCGAGAGGATTTCTCTTCTGGAACATCTTCGAGGTCTACGAAGCTAATTCATGGAGGTATGTATGTAATTGATCGATTACATTTTCGTGTGCTGTTCGTGATGTACTGTTTGATAATGTCGAGCTGCGGAAGATGCAAATTGAGACCAGAGTGTATGGATTTTTGCATTTGGAGTGTTTATTGTTTTGAATTTCCAAAATCCATGACATTTCTTGCTCGGATCGTGTGATATGTATCATAATTATGTATGTTCTTTTTGTTGGAGAATGGATTTTCATTGCTTATCATTCTGATCGTATTACATTTCAGTTAGAATTTGTATTCCTTTGAAATTCGTGTAAATTTTGTCCTGTATGAACTAGAATTGCATATTAATTTAATATCGGGCTTATATATGAGCTGGTTCTGGCCTAGGATGAAATCCACCTTGTGGCCAATTTTACTTCATTTTTCTTCTTTTGCTTGATGATTCAGCTGTGTTCCGAGTCTGAGACCTGGGTGTGTTGATTTCTATTGTGCAATGTGAGTTCTATCAATGTAGGTGAAGAATGTGTATATACCACAATGGTTAAAACTTTTGGCTATCTTGATTGCATCATTCTCAAAGTTTGTTGAAATTGTGGTCACTTTTGAATTTTGGTTCCCTAGCCATAACCTACTCTTTATAAGTACGATTAAGTACCGGCTAAGTTTCTGTTCATGTCTTGATTGACGGAGTATAATTTTGTTGAGGCTCATTGGTAACAATACTATCTATAATCAACCCTCCCATTATTTTATAAGGAATCTGATTATATGACTTCTCAGATATGTTAATTTTAATTTTCTCTTTGTTTATGTCAACTTTCCTGCTAGGGGTCCGCTATTTGGAGAAAGCTGTCTTTAAACTTGATTATGGACAACTGAAGCTAGTTTTCCATGCACTTGAGGAGCGTAAACAAGTTATTGATAATGCACCACACCTGTGCCATGCTTTGCCATGCATGACACCATGTTTTAACTGGTTTGAGGTGGTATATTACTGGATGGGGTTGAAAATGTACGATTTGGTTGCGGGGGCCCGGCTTTTACATCTGTCCAGATATTATTCTGCCCAGGAGTCTGTTGAACTCTTCCCAACTCTTGCGAGGAAGGGTAAAGGTAAGATCCTTAAGGGCACGGTGGTGTATTATGATGGGCAGATGAATGACTCACGACTCAATGTTGGATTGGCATGCACTGCTGCTTTAGCTGGTGCTGCAGTTCTTAACCATGCAGAAGTGGTATCATTTCTCAAGGATGGTGAGCGTATAATTGGTGCACGAATTCGAGACAATCTATCAGGTATATTTAGAAAAGCGCTTCCTATCAACACAAATCATGCAACATATACATGTGTGCATTTGGGACATTATTTAAGTGATACTGATGCAAGTTTCTGTGTGGTTTCAGGCAATGAATTTGATACATATGCAAAGGTGGTTGTTAATGCGGCAGGGCCATTTTGTGACTCTGTGCGGAAAATGGCTGACAAAGATGCACAACCTATGATCTGTCCTAGCAGTGGAGTTCATATTATCCTCCCTGATTACTATTCTCCCGAAGGAATGGGCTTAATTGTTCCTAAAACTAAGGATGGCCGTGTTGTGTTCATGCTGCCATGGTTGGGAAGAACAGTCGCTGGCACTACAGATTCCAACACTAGCATCACTTTACTTCCAGAACCTCATGAAGATGAGGTTCAATTTATACTAGAAGCCATCTGTGACTACCTTAGTATTAAGGTATATGATTTTTCTGAATTATATACATTTCTTCAATTGATTGAGTTTGTGAACTGCAATATATATTTATTTGCGAGTAGCTGATGATGTGATGTTTTCATTTTCTTTTCAGGATTTATTCTGGAATAAAAAAAGAATCTTCCTGTTTATTTTATGTGAATTTTTGCTAGCCTTTATAAGTATGATGTTTATTTGGTTGCCTAACAAATTTTCCCTGATTAATTTATGATATGGACGTCTAACCCTCGTCTCACATAACAGAATCTGAACAATATTACAATGTGTGGGCATCCCTTCTGAAAGACCCATCCCCTTTTCCCTGAGTTGAACGGACAAGCTTCCTACACTAAGCCCCAAAGTATATCATTGAGTTGCATAATATTGGCAAGGATAGTAGTATTGCAAGTAGATAGCTTGTTGGCTTTTTAAAACTAACTTACTCAGGAAAATGTTTTATACAAACTTAGAAATTAGTAGTTGACCTGTTTTACCTGGATAATGACGTCAGACTTGCATATGTTTGCAAGCTTCTTAGCTCTTTTGGAAACCTACTATGAAATTTAGATATTTTTTATAAGATCTATCTGTCAGAAAGTTGTCCTTGCACGTGAAATAGACGCGAACTGTTTAGCTATGCGAACAGTTAGCTATACATTCTGACTTCTGGATCTTCAGTGCATTGGCAGCATTTTCAGCTTTACTAGTGAATCATCTGCATCTTGTTCTCACATCAAGCAAAATAACTGTTGGGAGAAAAGTTGGTATTTCAGTAATGTTTAGCTCTTTTGCTCTGCCACTTTGTCTAGGTGTTTCACGCAGCTATCATAGGCAAGTCGCATCTATATGATCTGTTTTAAACTATATATCTTGGATTCTGAATGTGAATGAGAGATACTGTACTAGTTTATGTATTAAGTTAAGTTCTGGTGTGACAGAGACTTTTAAAATGGGTTTCCCTGCCATGTAAAATTCTACACTTAAGCGAGGTGGCATGTTCTAAATGTTCTTGCTATGACTTATAGTTCATTGGGAGGTATTTATCTTGGGTAGATCTAGTCATATACTGATATCTGAAGGACTTAGTACTTCTTTTAATTTAGTCTTCTTGTAGAGACTAAAGTAATGCTGGATGAATTCAGGTACGGCGCACAGATGTTCTTTCAGCTTGGAGTGGTATTCGCCCATTGGCAATGGATCCATCTGCAAAAAGCACCGAGAGTATCTCCAGGGATCATGTTCTCTGTGAAGATTATCCTGGTCTGGTCACAATCACAGGTGGAAAATGGACCACATACAGAAGGTAGTTTTTATTGGCTGAGCTATAATTGTGCAATTGATAAAAAAAAGTGTGCAATATTGTGCTTATTATGGTTAGTCACAGCATGGCAGAAGATGCAGTTAATGCAGCTGTAAAGTCTGGAAAGCTTAGCCCTGCAAATGGATGCGTAACCCATAATCTGAGGATTGTTGGTGGAGATGGATGGGAGCCTTCTTCGTTTACTGTTCTTGCCCAACAGTTTACACGCATGAAGAAGTCATACAGTGGTAAAGTTGTTCCTGGGGCAATTGACTCTACTACAGCAAAGCATTTGTCTCGTTCATATGGTACTTTAGCTGAACGTGTGGCAAATATAGCTCAGGTTAGTGTATTCTGTAACTCTAACCGTGCGACATTTGTCTTCTAGGAGGAATTAGCTCTTTTCAAAGTTTTAAATTTTAACACATTATTAGTAATAGGTAGTATTTCTTAAACTATGATATGTAACTAGGAGTCAAATATTTAATAGCGCCTATTACAGATTGTGTTTATTAACAACACTTTAAGTGCATAGTTACTCATTTTAGGTTCTACAACATACTCTATCACATAATTATTCATTCAGCAATAACATTGATAGTGGTTGTAATATTAGGCCTTGCATTGGTTGCTTGCATTGATAAAAAAAAAACTTGGAATCCCTTGTTTTTCCTTTAGTCATGTAATGCAATTGTTGCATGAGATCACGGTAATATATTGGTAATCAATACCATATGAGATTTTTCTTTTATTTATATTTCCTGGAAAATCTACATTACTAAACTTCTATTCCACTTTCAGAATGAAAATCTTGGGAAGCGGCTTGCCCACGGATACCCTTATTTAGAGGCTGAGGTGGCATATTGTGCTCGGAATGAATATTGTGAATCCGCAATTGATTTTATTGCTCGAAGATCTCGACTTGCTTTCTTGGACACTGATGCAGCAGGGCGTGCATTGCCACGCATAATTGAGATTCTGTCAGCCGAGCACAAATGGGACAAATCTAGACAGACGCAAGAGATGCAGAAGGCTGTAGAATTTTTGGAAACTTTCAAATCTTCGAAAAACGCTCAGTTCCATGACGGAAACGCAAATAGTAGGTAACCAATTGCTATTAAGCCTCAAATGAACTTGTTTAAAGATTATTCACAACCTTCACTAACTCTACATGCCACGTATTACTGTTTCCTTTATACAGGAATGTGAAGAGGAATTAGTAGATTTTCTTAGAGCTCTGCTTTCACTTCATACATAGTTTTCACAGAATTTTTATGAGCTCATGGAAGTGTGTATAAGCTTTATGGTGACGGTACAAATGATGGAAATGTCATGCGTATCTCCTTGTCTCAGCTCTTTTGAAGTCATCTGCAGGAAAAGAAAATGGCAACTTAATAAAGTAAGCTGGCAAGAATAGTTGTTCCCAAATGTTTTTGTGGTAGTCTTCTTGCCAACATGTGTGGAGGGTGCTTATTTTTTGCACTTAACCATAGGATAAATTAATGTTTTTCTTTTCAGCATCATATTTCTTCCATCTCCATCTTTTTTTTTAAATTGAACCGGGATTCGGGAAAATTTCAGTTATCTCTAATTTGACTTGAACCTAAACATGGTATTTTACTTCTACTCGAAACTTGTCACTGTGAATAAAAATAGTTCCCAAATGATTTTTTTGTGGTTGTTTGGTGACACTTTTGTTCTTGTTTTTGTAGGCACTTTTTTTGGTGGGGTAGGCACTTGGGATTGCTGAGAATGTATCAATTCCCAAAACTGGTATGAAAGGATCAGCTTTGGATGGTGTGTTTGTCACAAACATGGTTCTCTTTTGGACAAATAATCAATGTTAGGCTTTTTGAATTTAGATTGTGAAGTCAAAAAAGTTCATAAAGGAGCTTAATTTCTCAAAGAATATGGGCTGTGCTGGCTTAAATTGACTTTAACAAGACATAAAGCAAAACTAGAATTAGAGTTCGATACACATATTATGCATTGGGAAATGTGCGTTTTATGTGTAGTTAGTGCATGTATGATACATGTGCATCGTGCGTCAATGATAATTTGTAACTATATTTATTAATATTTGTATTTGTCATATTATTGGTGTTTATAACTGCTATATTTTCATATCAAAATACGAG
>JAYMTA010004379.1:0-12718 GCA_036897625.1 Pelargonium cotyledonis | reverse complement strand
AATAATATATCAGCTCTCTTATTTTCTCATTGTTCCATTTCTTCTGTTATGTTTTATAACATCAACATCAATTTTATAAATTATTGTCACCTCTTTATTGCTGTGGGCTGTTTGGAGTCTGGGAAAATAGCAAGGCCTAAGGAAAGGAACTTGTGTTTTGTTTTCTTGGAAGGAAAAAATAAAAATCATCTAGTGGTTGGGATTTTTTGGAACAATATTATGGGACCACTTTCTTTGAAGAAATAACCAAAATTTCACGAGTAAGAACTGCACGAAAAAAGTCGGAAAACTTTAAATTTTGAGGAAATGATTGTAGTTAGTTTGGTTCAACGAAAAACTTGAGTTGCATACATGGTGTTGATGTGATACTAGCATGTACATGAAAAAAATCCCGATGGCATGAACAACATGTTTGAAATGTGTGTTGTCGTGTGCGCTAACAATGTTTGATGTTTTTTAAAACTCAAAACGTTTGTATTAGGAAAAACTTTATTTTTATTTTTGTGACTCATTACCTTTACTAAAATCTGTTTTTATGCAATGTTTAATTTGATCATCAAAATAGTTTTGGCCATTTAAGATATTTATGATTTAAATTTATGTGATCATAATATTACATCCTTGTAACACTACTAGTTTTCTTAAGAAAAAAGTGTCAAATGATCATGTGATGTATGTTTTGGTTAGATTGTCGCATTTTGTGTTAGATTAGAGATATAGCTATACTTAGAGCATCTTCAATGTTCAACAACTGAAATATTAAGGTAAAATATTTAACTTGTTCTCCGAACTTTGATGTTTTGACTTAATTTGATTCACGAACTTTGTTTTGACTCAAAATTGTCTATTAACTTTTGATATAAGCTGTAAGAGCAATGACCGTTTTGGGTAAATACGTGAAAACTCATGGACTATTTCAGATCAAAATAAAATTCATGAACTATTTTTAGTCAAAAAAAATTCAGAGACCCAATTAAATCAGAACACTAAAGTTCGGGGACCAAGCCGATTATTAATCAAGCTAACCCTACAAATAATTCTTCTTGACTTTGATAGCTCTGGTCTCACTCTCAACCAATAATGATAAAATTGAGATGTTCAGATTTGTTGAAATATTATAATTAGGTCATTGTATTGTTGGACCAAGCTTCCAAGATGTCCTTAAATATGGCCTAAAAAACAAATGAAAAAAGCAAATAAATATCAATAAATATGTGGACCTTACTAGTTTGGGCCAACAAGAGCTTCAAACTTGGTTTTGAATGGTTTGTTCAAGCCCCATAACTCCAGTGAGTCTAGTCTCAGCTCTTCTGGACCCACACACACACATATAAAACATTTTATTAATAAATATTTATTTTCCATCTCTTTCCTCATACTTTAACTGGCTAAAAGGATTAGGTTGTACTGCTACTATATATGCAGATTGATTTTCATCTTCTTCATCCATACTTCCCAATTTCATTCAAACCCAGATTGTGTATCTTCTCAAGCAACCATAAATGGAACATTTCATGAAAAGGGTACTACAGTAAATTCACTACAGTGGGTTGGTGAGAGAGATAGAGTGCTTTTGGGAATGGGTTTTTGGAAGTGTTTGTGTAAATTGTGAGAGACAAAACAAAAGTGTTGCTTCTCTGAAGATCATTGTTGGGTTTTGAAGCTTTGTCATTGGGGTCTGCTCATGGCTGGTAGTAGTGAAGTTAAGGTCAATGAATCAAAGGTGAGTTTTTTTGGGTCCCATTTTGTTGGAAATTGGAGTGGAAGTGTGAAAATGGTTAAAGTGATTATGGGTTTGTTTCAAATTTATATTTTTAGGTGTTTTCTGGAAATGGGTTTGAGCTTGTTTGCTGTAGTTAAGTTGGGATGAGAAGAAATTTGAGTTTGATGTTTTGGAAGTAGTGAATATGTTGATGGGTTTGTTTCAATATTACATTTTTAGCTGCTTTCTTGATATGGGTTTGACCTTACTTGCTGCACTTGGGTTGGAGTTGTGATAAATTTGAGTTTGATGTTTTGAAAGTAATGATTATGTTGATGGGTTTGTTTCAATTTTACATATTTAGTTGTTTTCTTGATGTGGTTTTTAGCTTATTTACTGCACTTTAGTTGGGATGGTGAGAAATTTGAGTTTGATGTTTCGAAAGTAGTGAATTGGTTGATGGGTTTGTTCCAATTTGACATTCTTAGATGTTGTCTTGATGTGGGTATGAGCTTGTTTGCTGTAGTTAGTTGTGATTGTGATGAATTTGAGTTTGATGTTTTGAAAGTGGTGATATGTATACGGGTTTGTTTCAATTTTACATTTTTAGTTCTTTTCTTGATGTGGATTTGAGCTTGTTTGTTGTAGTTAGCTGGGATTATGACAAATTTGAGTTTGATGTTTCAAAAGTAGTGAATATGTTTATAGGCTTGTTTCAATTTCAGATTCTTAGTTGTTTTCTTGTTGTTAATTAGGATTGTCATGAATTTGAGTTTGGTTTTTTGAAGAAGTTTGCGGGTTTTTATTGTTTGAGTTTTGATTTGAATGATTGAGTTGTGTTTGGTGGTTTTATGTGTAGTTGTTTTGCAATTTTAGTAAATGTTTGTAATTGATTTGCTTTTTAGCTTTCGAAGATGGTTTTAGTGAAAAGTAGAAAATTTAGGGTATGTTTTGTGAGAGTTGTTTCGGATTGATTCAGAGTTTTTTTTTTTTGTTTTTTCCGCTTTTGATGGGTTAGTAATGCTGCATAGTGTTTGATGAGTATCCAATTGGGCGTTTAGGTTTTGCCTTATCTTCTCTATATCTCGTTCACTTGTCGATTTCGATATGATCATAGTTAGTTTCGGGTTTGTAACTTTATTCCTTGTCTGAATTTTCTTTTGCAGAGAGTTGTTCCGCTCAATACGTGGGTCCTCATATCCCATTTCAAGTTAGCTTACAAATTCCTTCGCCACTCCGACGGAACCTTCGACCGTGACTTGGCGGAGTTTCTTGATCGTAAAGTTCCTCCAAATTCAAAACCAGATGACGGGGTTTTCTCATTTGATCACATTGATAGAGCCACTGGCTTACTTAACCGGGTTTACCAATCGGCGCCCGAAACTGAAACCCAATGGGGACTCCTTGAGCTCAAAATGCCATTGAGCACCACCAAAGTTGTCCCAGTCATCATCTTCTTCCATGGCGGAAGCTTCACTCACTCGTCCGCCAACAGCGCCATATACGACACTCTATGTCGCCGCCTTGTCAATTCCTGTAAGGCCGTTGTGGTGTCTGTGAATTACAGCCGGTCACCGGAGTATAGATACCCCTGTGCTTACGACGATGGTTGGGCGGCTCTTAATTGGGTTGTGTCGAGGCCGTGGCTTCAAAGCGGGAAGGATTCAAAAGTTCACGTGTACTTAGCCGGAGATAGTTCTGGGGGAAACATTGCTCACCACGTGGCGGCAAGGGCAGCGGAATCTGATATTGAGTTGTTGGGTAATATTCTTCTGCATCCAATGTTTGGCGGGCAAGTGAGAGCGGAGTCGGAGAAGAGACTAGACGGGAAATACTTTGTTACAGTTCAAGACCGGGATTGGTATTGGCGAGCATTTCTCCCCGAAGGAGAAGATCGGGACCATCCCGCGTGTAACCCGTTTGGCCCCAAGGGTAAAGCTCTCAAAGGACTGAAATTCCCGAAAAGTCTCGTGGTGGTGGCGGGCTTCGACCTAGTTCAAGATTGGCAACTAGCTTACGTTGAAGGACTAAAGAAAGCAGGTAATGAAGTGAAACTCCTCTACCTAAAGGGGGCCACAATCGGGTTCTACTTCTTGCCTAATAATGGTAACTTCTATCTCCTCATGGACGAGATAAACAAGTTCGTAAACCCTAATTGTTAATACACTACTGCTACTGCTACTACTACTACTAATCCTTACCTTATAAGTAGCTATACATAACAAAAGCTTGACATTTCATCAAGTTTACGGTTTCTCGATAAGATTGCGAAGTACTACTTTCCTGATATACTATTCATATGTCGATTTTTTCTTCGTATAAGTAATAATTTTAGGGCATGGAATGGAACATATCGATACGATCATATATATTATCGATTTGTATTTTACAAGCTTATGTTTGGATTAATGTAAATATAGTTTGTACTCTCCTTCGGCTGAGCCGATCTTGTATTGTGTCTGTGTTGTAATGAAACAATTACATTACTGCTAAAGATTTAAGATTGGCAAGTACTTGGAGTTGATAATTGTTCATTTTACATTTTAAATTGTGGAAGTCTCTTTCATAACCTAAAATTCATTTGGTTTGACAAATTTAGTTAATAAATTTTTGGTTTAAAATCCACTAGGCTTTTATTGAATTTGATGGTTACCCTTTGACTTTCCTTACACTTTCACCTACCAATAATAATTGTAGGCATCAAATGTATCAAAATAATGATCATGGTAGACTAGGCAATTCTGGTTGCGGGGGTTTAAAACGGATCGATCCTAAAAGTTTAGCGTTTTTTGGGTCGGACCAAGTCTCCCCTAAAAAATATGTATAGGGCTGGCTATGACTAACCAACTCGCTTCCTAAAACCCGTATAGTTTGCCTGTTACATCATGTCTTTCCAATTCGAAATTGAAAATCCCGACTCTAGCTCTACGTTTTAAATTTTTTTGTAGCTACGAAGCGACACACTGAAACTAGAGCAGACAATTTTTAATTCAAACCCGTGAAAACCCAAAATCAGATCCACAATTTTGCATCAAGTGGCATAAGATGAACCCGATCAATTTTTAATTAAAATCGAGCGGAGCAAACTCACACCACCTTTGAGGCAGACTGTAGTTATGCATTCTCATCCTACACTCAAGAAATCTGATTTGCACTCGACCCGAAAGTCAAATGGACAGATTCAATTGGAAGATGAGTTTTTATTATAGTATGTATTATATTAAATCAGACGGACAGTAAACTGACACGTGTCGGTTAGGCAAGCTCAAACAAGAGCCACACCACTGTTCAGTCTTTATTGCACAAACAACAACAATGACAAGTGATCTCTCACTGTACACACAACACACAATCAATTATCGTCTGCCTCTCCAAGAAGAAGAAGAAGAAGAAGAAGAAGAACGTTAGAGCTCCATTCATAAACCCTAGAAAAAGTTTCAATCTTTATTCTCTCTATTGATTTATTTTCATCATAGAAATTATTTGAAACCTTTTTTTGATTCTGGGTTCTTGTTTTTGTTCAATCTGCTAGCTTCTTTGACTTTCTTTTTTAATTGCAAAAAATGACCCAATTTGGCCATAGATGAGCTGATTCTGTTTGATACCGCAAATTTGTAGCTTTATTTGATACAGGTTATGAATCTTTGAATTGGCTGTGATTTTGGGGTTCTTGTGATTCAATACCTAATTGAATGTTTCTTGTGTTGTAATGTGACTATTGAGATGATTTTGTGCCCTAATTGAATTGTTAGAGAGATTGGGAAATAACAAATTGTGAAGAACTATTTGGATTGATGATGATTTTGCTGCAGTTGATACTATTGAGAGAAAATGTTTGTGTAGTTTTTCATTTAGGGCTTTGTAAATTTATGTGTTGATGTTTTGGATTTTATGGACCAAATCTGAATGATATTGATAGTGTGGGGAATAAATTGGAACTAAAATCAAATTGGGATAGTTACATTTTCCATTCGAAAACTTATTACGTGGGCAAACTAGATTATTTATTGATTATAAATTTTACGTTTAAGTATTTGGAAAATAATTATACTATGCTTTTAAGTTGAAATAAAAGTTGGATACCTCTTTTGGAAATACAACTGTTTGATTTATTCTTATATATTCAGATCAAGTGATTGTTAAATACAAGTATTTTTATCCACACAGTTAGCTGATTTTAATTTCGACCCGATTTTTCAGGGTAGGTTTTGATTTGTGAGCGATATGAGGTTTAAACAGCATTGGCTAGTGGTTCGGAACTAAGATGCATGGTACTTACATCGGAGGAATTAATAATGATATGGGTTATGCAATGAGTAGGTTAGAGATAGAATCTGAATGTGACTGTAGGAAGGGCATTGAGGAGGGGAGTAGCAGTCAAGCATCCAACAAGCTGGTGAATCATTTGGACAACGAGATTGTGTCCCTCACGAAGAGTAGGTCGAGACCCCATGATCGTTTTAGCCGAGATGTACCCGGGAGGGGAGAGATGCTTGTTAACCCTGTCAAGATGTTGGCGGGCCGGGAAAGTAATTATACGGGCAGAGGGAGGTTTTCATCAGCAGATCAGTGTCATGTTTTAAGTAGATTTTTGCCAGTTAACGGTCCTTTTCTTCTGGACCAATTGACTAGCCGAGCTTATGTCTCTCAGTTCTCAGTCGATGGTTCTTTGTTTGTTGCTGGATTTCAGGTACGTTGTAATTAGAGTTGACAATTTGGGCCCGAACCCGTGGGCCAAAACCGACCCGCATTATGTGGGTTTGGGTCGGGAAATCTGCGGTTTAACACTCTTTTCTGGGCCGGTTTAGGACTTTTCAACTCAACACAAGACCCGAATTGTCAGCTTTCAAGATTTCTCTATGTAGAATTACTTCGCCAAAAATTTATTTGCTTGTCGACATTTGAAATTCAAAGCTCATACAATTTTGTATGCAGGGAAGCCATATTAATGTGTACAATGTGGAGAAAGGGTGGAGAGTTCAGAAAAATATTCTAACAAAAAATTTGCGATGGACGGTTACTGATACACATC
Organism: Pelargonium cotyledonis; assembly: GCA_036897625.1. NCBI lineage: Eukaryota > Viridiplantae > Streptophyta > Magnoliopsida > Geraniales > Geraniaceae > Pelargonium > Pelargonium cotyledonis. The sequence goes on along the minus strand of JAYMTA010004379.1, from coordinate 5,984 downwards.
TTTCTCCGGATCAGCGTTTTCTTGTGAGTTATAAACTAAAATAACATGTTAAAACCGTAAAATGCTAGTCACTTTTCATTTTTGCCTATAACACATGATACATAAGGTCTTTTTACTCGAGTTTATGTAATCAGTATAATACAAATTAGAGGTCTTGACTTTCGACGTTGTTGGTTGTTTCAAAAGGAAGTTAGTTTAAGTGCTCAATGTCTTGGTCTCCATGTGACATGCAACGCTATGAAGCTATAACACACACACACATTGTGAATAATGAATGACATTAAGTTGAAGAGCATATGCTTTCGTTTGTTGGTTAATCTGGTCTTTTTCGTATGTGGTACTTATCGATTGTATTACATCTGAATTTACATATTGACAATAGAACGTGAATCTAAAATATCGGTGTTTGACTACTGTTAATGTATGTAAGTACAATTCACTTATACTACCGTCCTTGCAGGTTTATGCTAGCATGTCAACAATTGTTCATATGGTCAATATCGGGTCCGGAGGAAAAAGATCTCTCGCAAATGTTACGGTATGAAGTGCATATGTAATGTTTAAAATTTGTTATTCTTAGAGTTGGTGAATCGTGTCTCAACACATTACACGACACGAAATGAGCATGTTTGGGTTCACTAATTTTGTATTGTATCGTGTCGTGTTCGTGTTGAGCCTAAAAAACACGCACACACGATTAGTTATTGTGACACTCCCAACACACACTTGGGAGTTATAACTTATAAAAGTAAATTAAGCCAAAAAATCCTAGCAAGTCTTATTGTTTATATGATTTTTGCATGTTAGGTATCATAGACTCATAGTCATGTTAAATAGGTTAATTTGTGCTGTTGCACCAAACGTGTTAGTCAACCCGGCCTATTTTGCCAAATGTGTTGTGCTCGTGTCACGTCTTCGTAAACGTGTTGTGTTTGTGTTGACTCATCGCACAAGGTCAACCTTCAACACGACACGAATTGTCAGCTATAGTTATTCTCATGATATAATTTTTCATATCTCGACTCTGTAATTTATTCAGGATATCCACGATGGTTTGGATTTTTCTAGCGATGACGATGGGTACACTTTTGGTATCTTTTCTGTGAAATTTTCCACTGATGGACGAGAACTTGTTGCTGGGAGCAGCGATGACTCTATATATGTGTATGATATTGGGTCTCATAGGCTTTCCCTTAAAATTATGGCACACAAGGTAAACGATGTTTTTTATGCTACGCCTTTTACTCATGGATCTTTGAGTGGGTCCCGACAATTGAGTGAATATATATATATATACACATAGGAGTAAAACCTATTTATTTTTCTTATGTGTTGCAGGCTGATGTCAACACAGTATGTTTTGCTGATGAAAGTGGCCATCTTTTGTATTCCGGAAGTGATGATAGCCTTTGTAAGGTAAAAACTACCGAGTGGTTTGTTTGCTAATTCTCTAATATAATTTTAGAGGTTCAACGAAGTCTGAACTTGTAAACATTGATAGAGGTTATTCTGTTTATAAGGTTTTGAGCGAGGTTGTCATGTGGTGGTCGGATTAGAGCTGACAATTCTGGGTTTGGGCTGAAATGGCCTAACCGCAAGAGGTGTGTGTTGTCTGATCCGACCCATAATTTTATCATAGTAAACCCGACTTTGAACATTAGTTAGGCACAGCTGCATAGGAAAACAACCTCTATGCAAAAGCAGCAGGGAGAAGATTATGCTCATATATTACTAGAGTTGGCATTTGGCAATTTGAACTCGAACCTGTGGCACCCAAAATCTGACCTACATTTTTAAGGGAATGGACTGCATAACATAGACCCATTATCTTTTTTGGTCGTGCTGGGTTTGCCTGTGAAAGTATGGATCGGGTCGGGCAACTTTTACCGACCCGTGATCAGCACACCTCTTGTGGGTCAGGGTTATATCTTTCCAACATCGACTTGAAACCCAACTAATTGCCCGCTCGAGCCTCGTGCATTGGGCCACTCTTATGCCACAATAGAGCAATTGATAACTAAAAAAGTAGTTGAGTTGTGCTTTATTTTCCATGGTCTCTTTTATCAATTAATAATACACCTGCAATCTGTTATTTTGAATAGGTATGGGACAGGCGGTGCTTTAATGTGAAAGGGAAGCCAGCAGGCGTTTTACCGGGACATCTAGAAGGCATCACATTCATTGACAGCCGTGGTGATGGTCGGTATTTTATTTCAAATGGTAAAGATCAGACCATCAAACTTTGGGATATCCGGAAAATGTCTTCCAATATCGCTGGGTATGCTTTTTTTGACTTTTTATGGTGCCTAGAAATTTATTGTATGATCTAAAATGCTCGATTCTCTTTTCCTTGGATAATATGAAGAGCAATTTGGACCTGAATCAGACCTGCATTTTGTGGGTTCGGGTCACACAAAATAGGCCCAATCAATTTTTGGGTCGGGAAAACCGGTATTAAACTCGCACATTTTGCACTGGAAACCCGTGCCCCTGTGGGTCAGGATGGCCTTTTCAACCTGAAACCAAATTGCCAGCTCTAATATGAAGAAGTGATATGTGTAAATAGAGGTTTATGAGCTGTAATATATTATATGTATTCATTTTGAAATAATCGGCACGAACTTCACTTATTTCAGCAATCCCGGGTTCAGGAGCTATGAATGGGATTATAGATGGATGGAATATCCCGCTCAGGCACGAGATTTGAAACACCCGTCTGACCGATCAGTGGCTACGTATCGAGGTCATTCAGTCTTGCAAACTCTTATTCGCTGCTACTTCTCCCCGGCACACAGGTAATTAAGCATGAACCGTATTTCATCGTTTAAAATTGTTTAAACTCGGAAAAATTTGGCTACATGCTATGTGAGTACCTATGCTTGTTAAATGCTTTGATTAACATGTTGATCTCCTGACTTGCTTTTTCGCAGCACCGGTCAGAAGTACATTTATACCGGGTCTCATGATTCAGGCGTCTATATTTACGACTTGGTAAGTGAACTGATATCCGCTACCATTCTATTATTTCCAAGTCACCAACCTAAAAAGAGCAAATTGCAAATAAGTACCTTATACTTAGTATCTTTTGCAGATAACTCCCTTTACTTCTTTTTTACGTCCCAACTCCTTTCTCAAAATACCCATTTTACCCTTAATCATCACCATTGATTTCACATGGCCAATATGAAAAGAATTAAGTACGAGGAGCTGTCTAAGGTCTTCATGCCTGTTATTTTTATTGCTTTCATTTCCTTTTTGCGGGTTATTAATAGAACCTCGGGTCTTTGTTTTAGGTGACGGGTGCCCAAGTTGCGGTGTTGAATCACCACAGATCGCCCATAAGAGATTGTAGCTGGCACCCGACTGATCCGATGCTGGTTAGCTCTTCTTGGGCCGGTGATATAGTGAAGTGGGATTTCGTTGATGGAGAAACGCCGGCCCAATTGAGCAATAGAAGGATTCAAACAAGACAATTCTACCATGATTGATTCTGATACCGATAATGCTGTATCAATAAGGTACGTATCTACAAACGGGTGAAGATTTTTAGTTCTCAATACGAACAATGAATGTTACTATTGTGATTTTTTTGAGTATGTTATGTACATAAATAAGTATGTTATGAATGATTCAGAATTGAATAATTGATCCTCTGAAATCTCCTGTTGATGTAAACCTACAATGATTAGCCAATTTGTGGTATTATATCCAACTGTAGTTTGGTATATGTATATTTTTTTCCAAACCCGAACTTTTCCGAATGTAAAAATATATCGTTTTGCTAAACTTTGTACAAATAGGTCTTGAACACTATCAATTTTAAAATGTTTCGATTATGCGTCGACAAATTTAGCTGATATAGCGAGTGACGGTTTAGTTTTATAGATGAAAGTACAATTTTAGTCAAGGACTTCCCAAGTACAAATGTCCTAATCATTATTTTTATTTTTATAGATCAAAGTAGTTTGAGAAGGTGGGTCTCATTAGAAAAAATAATAATAATAATATAATTAGCATATGACATATTGTAATTATTTATATTAATAATCACACAGAGAAGAATCTTCAAAATAGCTTTCCTTTAGTGGTGCAAGAATCTCTTTTACTACCAACCTCACACACCAAGTCAAAGAAAAAGTTGTGCTTTTTGCATTAAAAAAAAGGAAAAAAAAAAAGGGAATGGAGGTCCATTTTCATCAACTTCACAACCAATCATTTTCCAACCATGCGTGTTAATGTTTTATACGAAATAAGCGTGTTCGTGTTAACAGATAAATTTTGTGTTATTTAATTGTTTTGGATCGTGTGGTGTGCTATGTGTGTTGAGATGTACGATGCAAAATGTTGTGTTGTACTAACCTAACTCACTTTTAGATAATCTTATTGTGCTTATGTTAAATATTTGAGCATAATAGCTGAACGTGTCGTGTTGACATTAGTTCACGTGCGGGCAATATTTACCACGACACGAACTATACACACACGAATGGCCAAATCCCAAGACTCCGTGTTGGTTAAGAAACCTATAAAATTCACATCTGTGATGGGAAATATATAAATAAATATGTTGCCTAATGGCATGAATCATGTGGAAAGTTGTGAACTCCAAGTAAAGCCAAAAGCCAATAACATGAGATGAGTTAGAGATTGAGTCATTGATCTAAACCAATTGGTTCTTTGTGAGTGTCAATATCTTATAGCTCAACCTATAAAACAAATATCCATGAACCTACCTTTTTTATTTTATACCTAATCTCAACCTCATTCACATGCCCATATGCTTGAAATTGTTTTAAAATCGTTTTTATGATTGGGTTCAGACCGAGCTCCAATCGAATTATAAGAAATTTTCAAAACGAAGACCAGATCGAATATGTTCGGTCTTAAACCAAATGTGATTTTTTTAGTTTTGAACTCAAGTCCATTTAGTAAAGTTGACAATTTAAACTCAAATCGAGCACTTCAAAATTTGACCCAGTTATTTTACCATAAAAGATATGTGCATATCGGGTTGACAACTCACATTTTTGTGGGTAAAATTTGCATTATAAAACTTGAATAGATAACCTTGATAAAATCAATCATTCCACTACCATGAGTATTGACAAAAATAACATAACCTTGATAAAATAGTTGATACATGCCGTTTGTTCTACTCTATACAATCTAAATAATGAAAATAACGAGATCATGATAAGCGAAAATAGACGCTTGAATAGATGGAGATTGGTTTGAATCGGGTTAGATCAACATACACATTTTACACGTAAAACTCAAGATCTAGTTCAAAACGAAACTTTTTCCGAGTTTCTTCCAACTTGAACACAAAAAACCCAATCCAAAATCTGCTTTGCTGACTCTATATACCACACACACTAGTTAGCACCAAAACTCACATATTATGCAAGTAATTCAACAAAATTTTCACATCAAAGACAAAATTGATTTTTTTTAAATTTTTTAATTTAATTTTTAATTTTTAATTTTTGGTTTTTCCTATTGATTAACACTACATTTAAAATATCCACATTCTTAATCTAATCTTATTTATCATCTTTTACCACAATTAATGAATCAAAATTCCCCCAAAAAATAAAATGAAAAACTATATAATAAGAAAATTTAAAAATGCCTACTTTTAGTAGTATTGTTGATGTATTTTCCTCCCAACCCGATGTGAAATGACCAAATTACCCTCTCCACTCGACGCACTGGGCCGTGGGCCTCGTCTTCTGCTTCCCGGACTTCAACGGGCACGGCGTGTCGCCCGGTGGGACCATGCAATTGTACTGTAGACACAATGATGTGCTTAGAGGAATATCAGCCGTTGGATTGATCTCAATGCCCGTTAGAAAATTGTGCTGTAGGTACAGTGTCTGTATGCTAGCGGACAGCAACCGGTTCACCAAGCTGCCCGGGACCTGACCCGTGAACCGGTTATTGTTGAGATAGAGATTCTCCACGGTCGAGAACAGCGGGGAGAT